>JAMLFY010001239.1:0-15686 GCA_030441495.1 Dalbergia oliveri
TGAGAATCTCCACAAAATAATCACCATCATAGCAATCTATGTAAAAATATAATAATGACGCGGGAATGAGAATCAAAGATTCCTAGGAGGAAAAACACTAGTCTACTACATAGTGATATCTAACATAATATTAAAATCATTAAAGTATCTTCGATTTTCTTTGAAATAACTAGCTTGTTATCCTTTTACTCATTAAATATAGATTATGAGTGCACTTATGCTTAGAATAAAAAGTATAGGATTCAAAAATAATTCTACTTTGGATCTATGGTTGTTTCATAATAATTAGTTTGTTTGTTTCATTACTTCTTTGACATAATCTTATTATGAACTTTAAGCTTGAGAATAGAACTCATAGGATTCCTGATATACTTCTCATATCTGATGTATTTCTAGTGATGTAACACCTTCAGTGTTACATCTTGATATAGTTCACTTGTTGTAGTACCTTGTACACAACCTGATATGATCACACTAAAATCCATCAGCTTATAATTAAGCAATTGATATGTAGTTAGTATAATTATTTTTACTTGACTTAATTTCTTAGATAATTTTAAACTTAATGGTAAACTTATAGGATTCTTCTTATATACTTCTCTATGTAATCGTCGTATTCAACGATGTCATCGCGTTACAACCTGATATAGTTCACTAGATGAAGTATTCTTACTACATCTCATCTAAATAGCCTCGCTATTCTTTCTCAGTACATCCCTTTTCTCATAACGATGTAACCCTTTGTAATTACACCTTGATATAGTTCCAAGGGCGTAGCCGTATTACTACTATTCGTGAATCCATGAGCTTACCATTAAGCAAATTTACATAAAGCGTATTTCTTCAGTTTTCTTCTTCGTATTGAAACTTTATCATTTATTTAGGAAATCTCATCTAATTATAAAGTAAAATCTCTTCTAATAGTTCTATATCTTATACTTTGCTTTAATTTTCTTGAAATCTCCTTAACTCTTATGAGATTTTCTCTATTAAGTCTAGCTGAATTCCTATTAAACTTTTCTCTTTCAAAATCTCCTGAATTTCTTATGAGATAATTCTACAAAATCTCTTAAAGTCTTATGAATATATTGTTAAAAATCTCTTTAATTTCTTATGAAACTTCTCTTAAATTTTTATGAGATTTATCACTAAAATCTACTAAACTTTTTATGAACTGGAAAATTTTAAAGAGATTTTGTGCAAAGTCTACTAAACTTTTATGAGATTTCTAAAAGAAACGTTAAATATTTACGAGATTTCATAAAATCTACTAAGTGTTATGAAAATTTTCTATAAAATCTACTAGGTTTAGAGATTTTTCTATAAATTTGCTAAACTCTTATAAGATGTTTCTATAAAATCTCTTTAATTGTGATGAGATTTTTTTGAAAATCTGCTTCACTGTTAATGAATTTTTTTGGAAAGTCTGCTAATCTTTTATGAGATTTTATATCATCATAACTTGTAAAACTCTTCATGATGAAATTCTTATAAATTTCAAGGAAATAAACAAAGTTTCTTAGGTGAACTCCAAGCTTTTTCTTCTATGAATCAAAACCTCTTCATTTACTTAATAAATCTCTTTATTAATTCAATCAATTCACAAGTGTTCTTGAACAAAAAAACTCATATATATGAATCTTGAGAATAAATTTCAAATTTCACAACATCATTTCAAGCATATATCAAGAGTTTATTTAGCAAAAATAGTCAAACAATCACAAGCAATAGACATAGAATCTTTCCTACCTTTCTTCCAAGCTTTTTGTTAAACTTTCTCTAGCTTTTTCTTCTCTAATTCAAGCCTCAAACCCATTTCCAGCACCTATTTATGTTGCTTTTGGACATATTTGAAGGGAAAAGAAGGCTTTGGCTTGAGTTTGATGTAGAGGAAGTGTTCTTGAACACATTTAAGGATTAATCTAGGTGTATCCTTCAAGAACTTGGAAGTTCATGGAGTTTGAAGAAGAAAAACTTGAAGAAAATGGAAGAAGAAGGAAGAAGACATGAAGCTGCTGTCAGAGGCAAAATTGGAATTTCTTTTTGATTTATATAATTATGACTTACTTGGAGAGTAATTAATAGGTATCATTATTCTAGATCAATTTTCCTTGTTTTGATATTGGAAATATCTATATTTATTCAATTTTCCTAAATAAAAATTATATGAGATCTCATAATATCCATTATTTATACCTGATTAATGTTTGGCATCCTGGTTATTACCATTTTAATATATCGATTAGTACCATTTCGGTACCTTGATTGACATAAAGGAAACTTTAGCTTGGTTAAATATCTATTTACCCTTATACTTATTTTATCTATGTCATTATACCATTTATAGGATTCATTCTATATCCCTAATTAAAAATATTATTATATTGATTTTTAAAAATATTAAATTAAATTTTTTTTTACAAACTCCTCATATTATTATAATAATTGTTCTGTCAAAATTTTCAAATCCCTATAGATTATTCACAATTAATCATTTTATCAATAATACTAAAAAATCGGGGTTGTTACATTTTCCCCTTTTAAAAAAATTTTGCCTTCAAAATTTAGTCTTTTGCGTATATTTTACTCAAATCCTCATGTATACTTCTTGAATCATTCTTGCCCAACACAATCTTTACAAAAGAGACAAATCTTTCTTGAAGTTATTTCATTTCTTTCTACTATTTGTATAGGTGGTAACTTGAACTACAAATTATTCCTTAGTCGTAGGATTCATTCCAAGTATATGACTATAATCAAAGTTGTATTTCTTGAAGTTGTTGTACATGGAACACATCGTGAAGCTTTGCCAGGCGTGGAGTTAAACTATTTGGTATGCCACTAAGCCTACATGACCTTGGATATGAAAAGGACCTATAAAACGATGATTTAGTTTTCTAGACTTTAATGTCTCTACCCAATCGTGGCATAAATATAACTTTCAAAAATACGTGTCTCTTCAAGAATTCAATCCCTTCTTATTGTCATAGCTCTTTGTCGACCTCCGGTTTAAATCTTACCTCGGATTTTCTATTTGCTCCAATCTGCCCACAAGGTCTATGTAACACCCTAATAATTAACCCAATACACCTAGGTTGTATCTGATTAATTACTAGACTTTACTCTTTGCTTCAGTTCTTTCATCATACTTTGAAAATACTTAGTGAAATTACGAGCCATTTTTTTTAAACATAATTGAAAACGTGAGCCGCACATAACGTGAACAATAATCGAAATAAAGCGAATAACGTGAATATAGCATAAAAAAAAAACACATCATTGGCTCCATCATATAACATCCATAATTACATACACATAGATATTTTGCCTACCAACAGAATAAGACTAGGTGTAGGCAATCTAACAAAACATAAATAATATATGGATGGAAGGACATCCATTAATGGCACCTAGTAATAACACTCCAAGGATAGGGATAGATATCTGAAATATACGAGTGAAACTAGCAGGATCAAGTTCAGCTACCGGTGAAAGCCTCAATGTGATTCACGAACGCTTCCTTCCTTTCTGAAGACGAGATGGAAAGAAAAATAGAGGGAGTGAGAAACTTATAAAAGAATCTCAGTAGGTACTCACCTCATGATGCATTGTGTCATCATCATCTCCAGGAACCTCGGGTTATTATGAAATAGTGAGCATGCTAAGATTGATTTATTAAGTTTGAAAATATACTTTACCGTTCGTTTTAATCATGCGTCTTATAATGCATCATAAACTTAGCATGTCATGTTTATAATGAACTTTTCCTTTCATATATAATAACATAGTTATGCATAAAATCACATCATATTCCTCATCATCATTTCATAATACTATGCATAGCAGAACATCATATTTCTCATCATCATCTCATAAATACTATGCATAGTAGAACATCATATTCACATAATGCATTTACTTAGTTTCTTAGGTGACTTAAAGTTACTTTCATCATCATTTTCCTGGGCCACCCTATACTCCACCCTTTTGGAGTAATCTAGGTTATGAGCTCATACCTTACTAGTCGTCACTAGCATATACTTATCCCTTTTGATAAGTTAAAATCCGAACTCTACCCTTTTGAGAGAACGGGCTAGGGCAAGAATCACCTTTTCACCACCTATAGTCTGATGGGTCTAAAGGATCATTTCTAGGATCACCTTTTCACCACCTATAGTCTGATGGCTCCAAAGGATCATTTCCTCATAAGTTTAAGTCACCATTAAGTCTTAGCATGTTATATCATAATCATCAAGATGCATGAACATTCTCATTGTTTGCAATAGCAATTATAACATGCAAGCCATGAAATCATTCAATAATATCAAATTCTATAGGCATTACATCATCATATAACTACATTCCAAAGCATCAAAAGATGTCATCTAAAATTTTCAAGGAAGCTCCCTTAAATAACCGAACTCTAAATTGGGTAACCTTAATTATCAAACTAATTACTTATGCATCTAAGGGATTTATTACCATCAATTATAAGCCTTAAGAACATTATTAGACTATATGGGTAGCATAGCAGGTAAGTTGTTCTTAAGGTTTTAGTGTGTAGAAGTTACATTTTTAACCCTTTCTTGTTCCAGCTTTCCCTATGATGCTAAAATTAATTACTAAACCAATTATGAATCATTGTCCCTTATCTAAACATAATAATATCTGGTTCTTAAGGTCACTAAAGGCTCTGGACAGAATGCATAAATTTCATTCTCTAAAGTTCTAGAAATCTTGCTTTTACGGTTTTCTAGGAAGCTAGTTTTATCTCTAACATGCATAGAATCATTCCTTTAGCAATAAACCATAATTATCACAACTTCAAACATATTAAATCATCATCATTTATTGGTACTAATCTCATATTCAGAAGCGAATCATGAACCTCATATAATTGTATAAAATCACATTTTAAGTGAACATAAAATATTAGTTTCCCGTAGAATCCTTGCAAAGCTTTAAAACTCTTTTAGAAACTAATTCTTTTTTAAAGAATCTTCATAATTAAAATTTCACTTAAGATAAAAGGAGCAAGTCTTGAGCTTAAGAGATTTATGTGATATCTTAGAATCATAAACATGCTATGCAACCTCATTTTAATCTTGTCATTATAAGGTGATAACTTGGAATTATAAACATGATATGCAAATCCATTTCTTTATCTTTAAGATTTAAGGTGATGACTTGAAAATTAAACATGATGCAAGAACTTGAAATATAAACATGATGCAAGAAACTGAGCGCGGTAGTCCGCATAGGACCAGGAAGGGAGAAGAGAATCTTAAGAACCTAAGCGGTAGTCGCAGGACCGGTGAGGGAGATGAGAATTACATTTTTTTTAAGCTCCAATCTCAAGACTTCTTAAAGAATAAATTCTTTAACTCCAATTATCTTATTTCTTTGCTTATGATTCATAAGCAAGTCTTTGAGCTCTAGGATTTTTAGGTGATGACATAAAATAAACATGCCATGCATTGATTCTTTTAGCCATTATAAAATAAAGTGAGAGCATAAAATAAATATGAGATGCAACTTCTTTATTATCTTTAGAGATTAAGTGACAACTTGAAATTTAAACATGAAATGCAAGCTTGGAAATTTAAACATGAATATGCAAGTTCATTTATTCATTCTTGAGAATTTAGTGATGACATAGAAAGTAAACATGGTTATGCAAGGCATAAACTTAAACATGGATGCAAGTTCATTTTATTTCTTTACTAGAGCTCCTCCAAGACTTTAGAGAAATATAAATTCAACCCAATATATCTTAGCAAGACAAAGTGAAAAATACATCTTTCAAGTTCTAAACTCAAGATCATAAAAACATCATAAAAATATTATTCTTTAAAGTTTTGCATCAAGTGGAACTTTCAAGCTTTAGAGGCCTAACTTGTGATGGATTCACAACCCACCCTCAAGGTCCTCATCATCAAGCCATCATCTTAGTCCCACCTAGGCCATATGGCTGAATTGTTCAAGAAAAGGAAGAAGAAAACCAAATGGAAAAACTAGAGAAAATCCATGAAATCATCATTTTGAACCAAGAACAACACTTAGCAAAGCATAGAAATAAACTTAAAAACAACTCCCTACCTAATCTGATTTGAAGGAAAGGAAGAGAACTTGGTTTCCTTGAGTGAAATGAAAGAAAATATTCTTGAAAACTTGAAGAAAGAATTCAGCCAAGAGGAGGAGGAAATGAGAGCTTTTGGTGCTCCTAAAACTAGAATTTGTGTAAGTTATGAACTAAGCATCTAAACTATCTTCAAGCATGCCTATTTATAGAGATTTTGCAGCTCATAAATGGACAAAGGAAGGAAAGAAATCTGACCAAAAATTAGAGAAAAAATAAGGAAGAAAAATCATTTTGTTTGGTGGCTTAAAACATGGAATCATGTTTCCATGTTTTCATGATTCTTTGTTTTCATTCTTTGGATTTTTGTGTAATAATTTTCTGACTTATTACTCAATAATTTCGTGCATTACAGCCTTGTGGAAGAGGATTTTGTGTGTTCCATGTATTTTTTAGGTGTAGGCAAGGTATTCATGCAATTTAGAGAATTTACGTTAAGGGTTTAAGTGAATTACTAAGCAATTTGGGTGTTTTAAGCAATTTTAGGTTCTAATCAATCTAAATAAATAATTTTGACTCTAGATTAATAATTAGAATTTAATAAGCTTTAATTTGAGCCTAATATTGCTTAGGTTTCGTTAGACGAATCAAAAATCTCAAAATTTGTAAAACTACAAAAGACAGGGGCAAAACGGTCATTTTACTTAAAAATTGCCCGAGACCACCCGAGCTTAACCAATGGTTAATCATGGCTTAAAAACACCTTTTAACACATTTTAGTGAGGTTCGGGCTAAGTCGGCACGCAAATGGAGTTAAAACAGCCGTAAGGGCGTTTTGGTCATTTCGCGTCGAGCTCAAAATTAGGATTTTTCTCCTCTATTAACACACATAACACAAACAATCCCTTATTAACATCAAAACATCCCCTTGAGGATGGGTGGGGCCCACGATCCTCATTTTCTAGTAAAATAACCTCAGGGGCATTTTGGTCATTTTACACGTACAGAAATTTGGGGTTTGCAATACTTGCACGAATTGCTCCTAACTTCTCTTCTAACGTTATATTCCTTTATTAAGGATTGTTTGGTCTCAAATTTTATATAATATTTACCTACGTAATTCGGTAATTCCTAATGATAGTAAAAATTACAGTAAAAATTGGGCGTTACATTACTCCCCTCCTTAAAAGAATTTCGCCCTCGAAATTCGTTCCTAAGAATAGCTCGGACATGTGCTTGCATGTCTATTCCAGTTCCCATGTAACTTCTTCGGTTTCATGTCCCCATGCTACTTTGACTAGGGTACAACCTTGTTCCTTAACGCTTAACTCCTCCGTCAACGATTCGTGGGTGGTAAGTTAAACGTTAGGTCATCTCTTAATTGTACATGTTCTGGCTCTAGTACATGACTTGGGAGAATGATATTTCCTTACCTGAGACATGGAAAACATCATGAAGGTTGGAGACTCCTGGGTAGGGCTATATTAGGCTACAGATCCTATTTTGCTAAGGATTTCAAATGGACCAAGAAATCTGGGCTCAATTTCTTTACTTTCATTGCTCGGCCTATGCATGTCTGGGTGATTCTTAGGAACACATGGTCCCCTTCTTGAAAATCTAGCGGTTTCGCCGCTTGTCCGCATAGTTTTTCTGAACTTTGAGAGTGAGAACCTTCCCTAATCTTCTTGATTTGTTCCGTTGTTTCCCTCACAATATCCGTTGAGTAGACTTTGCTCTCCGGGCTCATACCAACATAGAGGTGATTGACACTTCCGTCCAGAGGGCCTCGTATGGTGCCATACCGATACTTGCATGATAACGTTGTTATATGCAAATTCAATAATGGGAGGTACTTATCCCAACTCTCTCTTTGATCTAAAACACAAGCCCTCAACATGTCCTCCAAAGTTTGGATAGTTCTTTCAGATTGACCGTCCGTTGGTGATAAGCCGTGCTCAGAGCTTTGAACCAAACGCCTTCTGAAAGGCTCCCCAAAACCGTGACGTGAATCGCGATTCTATCCCGAGATGATTCGACGGATTCCGTGTAACCTTACTATCTCCTGAATATAATCTGAACCTATCCAAGGAATAAGTCACCTTAATAGGTAAAAAGTGGGCTGACTTAGTCAACCGATCCACTATTACCCAAATGGCATCATGATTCGCTTGGGTCCGTAGTTCAGCCTTACAAAATCCATGGAGATACTATCCCACTTCCACTCGGGGATTGATAGGGGTTGCAACATTCCAGAGGGTCTTTGGTGCTCAATCTTCACCTTTTGACATACCAAGCATTTATTCACCCATGTGCACACATCCTTTTTCAATCCAGGCCACCAGACATCTTCCTCAAATCTTGATACATCTTGGTGGCACCAGGATGGAGGTAAATGACTTTATGGGCTTCCTCCAAAATATCCTTCCGGAGGTCACCACTAGCAGGTACACATATACGACCTTCAAACCTCCATAACTATCATTCCCTTGGGTAAAACCTTTCAACTTATCAGCTCACCGCCCAAGGTCTCTTGAAATTTGTATCTTTCCTTTGGGCTTGATTCTTTCCTTGAATTCACTTGTCACACTAAGGTGACAAGCTCTTATGCCCTTAGTGGTCAAGGTCATTCCTAGGTTGAGGTCTCTAAATTGCTCAATTAACTCAATCTCTTTCACCATCAAACGGGACACTTGTAAGGATTTCCTACTTAGGGCATCAGCTACAACATTAGCTTTACCTGATGATAGTTTAACGAAATCATAATCTTTTAAAAACTCCATCCACCTTCTTTGCCTCATGTTTAGCTCTTTTTGATCAAAGAGATATTTCAAACTCTTGTGATCAAAAACACCTCAAACCTCACTCCGTATAAATGGTGTCTCCAAATCTTTAGAGCAAACACGACAGCGGCTAACTCAAGGTCATGGGTGGGGTAATTTGCCTCATGTGGCTTGAGTTGCCTCGATGCATAGGCCACCACTTGCCTATCCTGCATTAGGACACAACCCAAACCTTCCTCGAAGCATCACAGGACACTTCCGAAAGGCACATTGGGTCGGGTAACACTAACAGGGGTTGAGGTTAGCTTGTGTTTCAGCTCTTGAAAGCTCTTTTCACATTCCTGGTCCATGAAAAAGAGGTGTTTTTCCTAGTTAGCTTAGTCAGAGGAAGGAAATCTGGAAAATCCCTTGATAAACCGTTGGAATAACCGCTAAACCTAAGAAGCTCCTTACTTCAGTTACCGTGGTTGGTCTTTGTTCCACCGTTTCCACCTTACTAGGATCTACAGCAATTCCTTTCTTACTACATGCCCTAAAAATTTCACCTCATCCAACAGAATTCACACTTAGAAAGCTTGGCATATAGTTTCTTTTCCTTCAGGATTTCCACTATAGTTAGGTGGCGTTCATGCTCCTCGTGGGTCTTAGAGTAGATGAGAATGTCATCTATAAAGACAACCACAAACTGATCTAAATAGTGTCTAAAGATCCTATTCATGTAATCCATAAAAATTGCCCAGCATTGGTTAATCCAAAGGACATTACTAAACTCAAAATGGCCGATCGGGGACGAAAGGCCGTTTTTGTATATCTTCATCTCTCACCCTAATCTGGTGGTAACCTGACCTTAATCAATAGAAAACACTTGCTGCCCTTTAAGCTTGTCCATCAAGTCATCTATCCTAGGCAAAGGGTATTTGTTCTTCACTGTCACTTTATTCAATTGCCTATAGTCAACACACATCCTCATACTCCCATCCTTTTCTTCACAAACAACACAGGGGCTCCCCAAGGTGACGCACTAGGTCTGACAAACTTTTTCTCCAATAAATCCTCCAATGAGCTTTCAAACTCTTCAACTTAATGGGGACATCCTGGATGGGGCTATGGATATGGGACCTGCACGGAAGCAATTCTATGAAAAACTCTATCTCTGGGGAAACTCTGTATCTCATCCTGAAATACTTCGGGATAATTTCTTACTATCATCTCATCGATACTTTGCTCAAAGTCTACATCACTAGCGCTTAAGAAAATATAACCTTTACTCTCACCCTTACCATATCCATTTTACAGCAGTTATGTAAGACTTATGGGTTTCTTAGGTCTAATGGGAACAGGAAGAAAAGTAATGGTTTTCTCATAGAACTTAACAGTACACGGTTGGCTTCAAGCCAATCCATGCCAAGAATCACATCTAAACCTTGCATGGGTAAGCAAATGAGATCTAAAACAAATGATCTATTCTCAATAACAAAATGGCAATCTAAACAACATTTACAAGTCCTAACGGGTTTTCCAGGAGGGTAGAAACAATAAGGTCAAAAGGAAGCTCAGTTATATGCAAGTTAAGGGTTTTAACACACGAGTGGGATAAAAGAATGGGAAGCGCCAAGAACATACAGTACAATTAAGTTTCTACCATACATATTACACTTACCTTCCACGAGATCGTGACTTTGTCGTTTCTTCATTAATGGTGAATACCCTTCCTTGGTATTCCGGCTTGGGATGGGGGTTGGCGGGTTCCTTTCTGCATTCTCTGAGTAATGACCTGGTTTTCCACACCGGTAGCACACGTTTGTTCCGCTCGACATGGCATGCTCCCATGATTCTTGCGCACTTGGGACATTCCATGGATGGCACGGGTCGTGGAGGTGCTGTTGGACCTCTTTGTGGTGCTTTCCCTTTATTGTTGTTGTTGTGATTGTTGCTTGGATTATTATAGCGGTTGTTGTTGTTCTGCTTTTTGATGAAAGTTCCTTTGTGGCACTTGTGATCTTGATTGATGTGGAAATGGAGGTCGATTTTGCCTCTTAACTGTTGACCTTGAGGTGTCAACTTTTTGATGATATTCTCAGACTTTGAAGTACCCAGCTTCGCCCTTCTTCAATGATGCGGCATTTGTTGACTAAGGTAAATCCCTAATTTCCAAGTGCGCAACTCCACATTAAGTTCTGCTTTAACCCTGACTCGTATTTAATGCATTTCCAATACTCATCAGGGTTACCTTGGTACATCCTTGAGAACTTAATGAGTTCCTCAAATTCTGCAGGATACCGAGCCACATTCATATTCCCCTGGACAAGTTGCATGAATTCAATGTCCTTAGCATTTCTAACCGACTCCGGAAAGTACTTCTCGTAAAAATGGACCTTGAATAATTCCCAATCAATGTCCACTTCGGTTGCCTCCAAGTCTGAACACCAGCCCACAAAAGCCATCACCTCAAGCATGTGGGTGGCAAAAGTGACCTTCGCTCTCTGAACATGGAACTAAGCAAAGACCTTCTCATATTTTGAATCCATTTCTGCTACATTAGGATTAGGGTCCCTTGAAAACAGGTGGATTCGCCTTACGAATTCCCCAAAACGAGCATGTTCGGGAATTTCATGTCCTTGATTTATATTAGCTTGACGTTCTGACCCATCCGTTCCATCATCATTCTCATGGTCCTTGCTACGCGCGAAGTGCTTCACGGTCTCATTATCTTGGTTATTCTATGCGCGCTCCTAGTCGTTGTCGTTGCCATTGGTCCCTATACACACAAAAAGCACATGAGGTGATCAAGCCCAATATTCCATGCAAAGTGAGCAAGTTACCATGGCACTTTCAACATAGGAGTCATGTATTTCTAATCCTCAAGCTCATCCTAATGATAAACATCTACACATGACATTACTAACGTATTATGCTTTAGAAGCATAGTCAGTCCAATCTCAGGCTCCGTGAGAATTCGAAACTCTCTGATACCAAAATGTAACACCCTAATAATTAACCCAATACACCTAGGCAGGATCTATTAATTACTAGACTTTACTCTTTGCTTCAGTTCTTAATCATGCTTTGAAAATACTTAGTGAAATTACGAGCCATTTTTTTTTTAACATAATTGAAAACGTGAGCGCGCTTAACGTGAATGATTTAGCAAAATTTAAAAGACACATAGGAATTTACAAACATCACATCATAATATATTGGCTCCATCATATAGCATCCATAATTACATATCATATAGATATTTTGCCTACCAACAGAATAAGACTAAGTGTAGGCAATCTAATAAAACATAAATAATATATGGATGGAAGGACATCCATTAATGGCACCTAGTAATAACACTCCAGGGATAGGGATAGATATCTAAATATACGAGTGAAACTAGCAGGATTCAAGTTCAGTACCCTACAGCCTCAATGTGATTCACGAACGCTTCCTTCTTTTCTTGAAGACGAGATGGAAAGAAATAGAGGGAGTGAGAAACTTATAAAAGAATCTCAGTAGGGTACTCACCTCATGATGCATTGTGTCATCATCATCGTCCCCAGGAACCTCTGGGTTATTATGAAATAGTGAGCATGCTAAGATTGATTTATTAAGTTCGAAAATATACTTTACCGAGGTTCGTCCTTTTAATCATGCGTCTTATAATGCATCATAAACTTAGCATGTCATGTTTATAATGAACTTTTCCTTTCATATATAATAACATAGTTATGCATAAAATCACATCATATTCCTCATCATCATTTCATAATACTATGCATAGCAGAATATCATATTTCTCATCATCATCTCATAAATACTATGCATAGCAGAACATCATATTCACATAATGCATTTACTTAGTTTCTTAGGTGACTTAAAGTTACTTTCATCATCATTTTCCTGGGCCACCCTATACTCCACCCTTTTGGGAGTAATCTAGGTTATGAGCTCATACCTTGCTAGTCGTCACTAGCACATACTTATCCCTTTTGATAAGTAAAATTTCCGTCTACCCTTTTGAGAGAACAGACTAGGGGCAAGAATCACCTTTTCACCGCCTATAGTTTGATGTCCAAAGGATCATTTTCTCATATATTTTGAGTCACCTTTAAGTCTTTGCATGTTATATCATAATACAATTCTTCATTCATAATCATCATAACATTTTCTCATTTATAGTCTTATGCCGAAATAATATATACCAACTAATCATGCATCTGGAGATTCCCAGGAAAGAGAGGTGGGTCACAATGGACGCTTAAATACCAAATCTTTCCTTAGCCAGAATCTTTCCAAATTGCACTCTTACATAATACACTTTCTTCCAGGAATAATATGTCTTTATTTCATGCATAAGTTTTCATTGTTTGCAACAACAACTATAACATACAAACCAGGGAATCAATCAATGACACCAAATTCTTAATAAGCATCAAATCACATTTTAAGTACACATAAATTACTAGCTTCCCATAAAATTCTTACAAAGTTTTAAAACTCTTTTAGAACTAATTCCTTTTGTTAAACTTGAAAGAAGTCATAGGACTTTAGGCCTAACTTAACCATGGGACCGATTTATAACTTGAAAGAATGTTCATAATTAAATCTTTCACTTAAGATAAAAGGAGCAAGTCTTGAGCTTTAGAGATTTAGGTGACATCTTTGAATTATTACCATGCTATGCAACCTTATTTTAATCTTATCTTTATAAGGTGATAGCTTGGAATTATAAACATGATATGCAATTCCATTTCTTTATCTTTAAGATTTAAGGTGATAACTTGAAAATTAAACATGATGCAAGAACTTGTAATATAAACATGATGCAAGAAACTGGAGCGGTAATCCGCATAGGAAGAGAGGAGAAGAGATCTTAAGCAACTGAGCGCGGAGTCCGCATAGGAAGGTGAGAGATGAGAATTACATTTTTTTTTTAAGCTCCAATTCTCAAGACTTCTTAAAGAATAAATTCTTTAACTCCAATTATCTCATTTCTTTGCTTATGATTCATAAGCAAGTCTTTGAGCTCTAGGATTTTTAGGTGATGACATAAAATAAACATGCCATGCATTGATTCTTTTAGCCATTATAAAATAAAGTGAGAGCATAAAATAAACATGAGATGCAACTTCTTTATTATCTTTAGAGATTAAGTGACAACTTGAAATTTAAACATGAAATGCAAGCTTGGAAATTTAAACATGAATATGCAAGTTCATTTATTCATTCTTGAGAATTTAGTGATGACATAGAAAGTAAACATGGTTATGCAAGGCATAAACTTAAACATGGATGCAAGTTCATTTTATTTCTTTACTAGAGCTCCTCCAAGACTTTAGAGAAATATAAATTCAACCCAATATATCTTAGCAAGACAAAGTGAAAAATACATCTTTCAAGTTCTAAACTCAAGATCATAAAAACATCATAAAAATATTATTCTTTAAAGTTTTGCATCAAGTGGAACTTTCAAGCTTTAGAGGCCTAACTTGTGATGGATTCACAACCCACCCTCAAGGTCCTCATCATCAAGCCATCATCTTAGTCCCACCTAGGCCATATGGCTGAATTGTTCAAAGAAAAGGAAGAAGAAAACCAAATGGAAAAACTAGAGAAAATCCATGAAATCATCATTTTGAACCAAGAACAACACTTAGCAAAGCATAGAAATAAACTTAAAAACAACTCCCTACCTAATCTGATTTGAAGGAAAGGAAGAGAACTTGGTTTCCTTGAGTGAAATGAAAGAAAATATTCTTGAAAACTTGAAGAAAGAATTCAGCCAAGAGGAGGAGGAAATGAGAGCTTTTGGTGCTCCTAAAACTAGAATTTGTGTAAGTTATGAACTAAGCATCTAAACTATCTTCAAGCATGCCTATTTATAGAGATTTTGCAGCTCATAAATGGACAAAGGAAGGAAGAAATCTGACCAAAAATTAGAGAAAAAAATAAGGAAGAAAAATCATTTTGTTTGGTGGCTTAAAACATGGAATCATGTTTCCATGTTTTCATGATTCTTTGTTTTCATTCTTTGGATTTTTGTGTAATAATTTTCTGACTTATTACTCAATAATTTCGTGCATTACAGCCTTGTGGAAGAGGATTTTGTGTGTTCCATGTATTATTTAGGTGTAGGCAAGGTATTCATGCAATTTAGAGAATTTACGGTTAAGGGTTTAAGTGAATTACTAAGCAATTTGGGTGTTTTAAGCAATTTTAGGTTCTAATCAATCTAAATAAATAATTTTGACTCTAGATTAGTAATTAGAATTTAATAAGCTTTAATTTGAGCCTAATATTGCTTAGGTTTCGTTAGACGAATCAAAAATCTCAAAATTTGTAAAACTGCACAAGAGAGGGGCAAAACGGTCATTTTACTTAAAAATTGCCCGAGACCACCCGAGCTTAACCAATGGTTAATCATGGCTTAAAAACACCTTTTAACACATTTTAGTGAGGTTCGGGTCTAGTCGGCACGCAAATCGAGTTAAAAGCGTAAGGGCGTTTTGGTCATTTCGCGTCGGAAGCTCAAAATTAGGATTCTTCTCCTCTATTAACACACATAACACAAACAATCCCTTATTAACATCAAAACATCCCCTTGAGGATGGGTGGGGCCCACGATCCTCATTTTGAGTAAAATAACCTCAGGGCATTTTGGTCATTTTACACGTACAGAAATTTGGGGTTTGCAATACTTGCACGAATTGCTCCTAACTTCTCTTCTAACGTTATATTCCTTTATTAAGGATTGTTTGGTCTCAAATTTTATATAATATTTACCTACGGAATTCGGTAATTCCTAATGATAGTAAAAATTACAGTAAAATTGGGCGTTA
>JAMLFY010001240.1:0-15658 GCA_030441495.1 Dalbergia oliveri
ATATTTATATATGACAATACATATTTGTTGAAATTTTACCATATTAGTGCATCCAAAATAAATCCATGAAATTAATTTACCTCAATTAATAGAGATTAATTTTGATGCATGGACAATGTAAAAAATTTTACCCTATTATCTATTATATGCTTCTATTTATAGGGTGGTTGAGTGAAACATTTTCTTGATGTAGCAATTACATATTTAGATATCTATGTAATTTTTTTCACACTAACTCAGAATATAATTAAAACCTAATTAATATATACATACAACATTAAGTATTATAAATAATATTTCTACAAAATATCTATTTTTAGTTTAACTAAAATAAAAGGCAAGAGAAATGGAAAGAAATATTTTTATTAAAAAAATCAAATTAAATTTATAAAAAATGAGAAGATTTGTTTACTTTTCTTTAAGTCATGATTTCATTTAATTTTTATTTTTTATTTTACAATAATATTAATTTTATTTTTCTATTTTACTATTTTCATATTTTGGTTTCCAATAACCGCATAGTGACTAATTCCTTTGAGGCGGAAGCTCACTTAAGGGGTAAACCTTGGCCATGAAACTTTTTTCATTTATTTTTTTCACATGTAATATTATTAATTATATATATAAATAAAAATGTGTTATAAATATTATTTAATTACTTATTCAGTCCTTACCGAATATACTTCAATATTTCAAGTATTCTTCCAAGATTTAAAATGCTATTATTTCATTGAAAAATAGATTATTTTTTTAATTTTTAATTTTACCATTTGATTAAAAAGTAAAGGAATTATAAACACTTTAACCTATATTATTTTTTTAAAAATCATAATTTAAAGCATAAAACATTTTAATTATATCTATTAAATATAAAGTAACTTGTAAAAATTACATCTAAATTTATTTAATTTAATACGTTTAGAATATAATTTGGAGTGCAAAATGATTTTACACCATTAATCAATATAATATTCACCAAAATGATAAATCATGGAAAGTAACTACCCACCATAATTTGTAATTTTGATTAAACTCTTTTGAATAATAATGTACAATTATTTTAAGAGTTTAATTTTGATGCAATTGACAGGTAAAAAGTTTATTTCATTCAATCAAAACATTTATTTTGATAAATTTTAAGGTAGTGGGTATAAAAGTTAACTATTATGACTTATATACAATAATGATTAGATGGTTGTATAACAAAATTATATACTATCAGCTCATGGCAATTCAATCCATATTTTAAACCGTCAGTGTATAATATTTATATCACATTTAGTGACTAATTAATTGAAATGCCTTTACAAAAAAAAAATTGAAACTTTTTTTTTGGGTCTGAATTGAGACCTTTTCAATGTTTTCTGTTTTTAATTTTGTTCGAATTTCAAGGCCTTTTGTTTTTGGTCGAAAGGTTTTTTCAAGGATCGTTTTGATGATTTTCTTCATGTCTAAAGTTGGGCCTTATTTGATCAACTTGAAAGCCCGTAACTGAGGCCCCAAAGTCCATAGCAATGACAGAAAAAAAAAGGCTTCTGCATTACGCAACTTTTCAAAGAAGAGGGTGCATCGCTGCAGAGAGAGCAGCCACGGCACAAATCAATCCCAGCGCAACCTTCTTCCTCTTCTTCTTTTTCTTTTCGGGTAATAATAATATATCACAAGCTGCTCCGTTCTCATTTGCTATTTTGACTAGTTAGTTATTTGGTTAGTTATGCGTTTTCTGATCATCTTTACACATTTGTTCTGTTTTCTCATCAATACTCGAAAGAACCGCGAACCGGAACGCGGGAACCTAGTTCGCAGTTCGTAGGGCAGGGAACAGATTCGGTAACAGTGGTGAAATCTCAAATTGGTCCTTGAAAGAGTTGTAAGGTGAAAGAATTGTGAGGCACTGATTTGGTCCTCAAAAGATTAAAATTCATTTCAAGTTAATAAAAAATGTTTTAGTCTTTTGGAATAACTTGAAATGAAATAAATTTTAATCTTTAGAGGGTTAAATTGATGTCACGAATCTTTCAAGGACCAACTTGATATTGCAACTCTTTCAATGGCTAAATTAATGTCCCACAACTCTTTCAAGGATCAATTTGGGGTTTTACTAGTATATTAATTAATATGCCTTTCATATGTTTGCCGGAAAGTATATTACTGCAGAATTGCAGATATTGCTGTGTTATTTCAATATTGCAAAGGATAATAAACTTGAAATTTATGTATTCTGAACATGGGTATGGGGCAAAAACATAAAATAAAATCCCAATGGGGAATGGGGTTGGGAATGGGGGCAATATACCAGTAAATGGGGCAGGGATGGATTATGTAAAATCTACCTCAATCTGCTCCATTGGCATCCCAGTTTGTTGAACTGGAGTTTGACAACATAGCTTGATTCTGTTTGGCAATATGACTAGTTTCCATCTATGATTTAGGTTGAATCATAAAACAGATCATGGCTGAAGAAATGCAGTTGCGAGAATCTGGAAGAGCTCCAAGAAAGAGGAAGTTTGCTGAAATGCAAGGTCATAGAAAGTCAAGTAAGTCAAGTAAGAAACCGAAAGTGATGGCACCACTGCATGGACAGAAGAAGGTTAAAATAGACAAAAAAATGAAGAAACTTTTCCAAAAGCGTGCACGGGAGTATAATTCTGATGATGATGATGATGATGACGAAGAAAATGAAGCTACTGGCCCTGCTACCATGGGAACAAGTAGGCTGGAATCTATCACCAACAAAAACAATGAAGATGAAATAGATAGTGAAGAGCCATCTGAAGATGAGGGAGCCACAGGAAAAGGACAACAAATGTGGAATAAGAAAGTAAGTGATGTGGATAATCACAGCTCTGAGGACGAAGGAGAAGATGATGTTGAAATTCAACCAGGAATTACAAAATTCACTGATGGTTGCAGAGCATTTAAGATGGCCTTCAGGAATATTATAAAGAAGAGTGTTTCTGACGATTCATTGGTAAGTTAGGACTAGGTGATCATACAACATGTTCATATTTATATAAACCATTATAAAAATGTTGTTTAAGACTTTGTTAACTTTGTAGGGTCCAGTATTATCAGGGCACAAGAAACTTATTGCTGACAAGCTTGCGGAAGAAGTGGCAGAGCGCAAGATCAAGGGAGAGGCAAAAAAGGAAAAGCGGATGGTAATTTTAAATTTCTAGTTGACTGTGATCTTAATGTCATGTACTTTTGGGTTAAATTTTTTTATATATCTTAAGTTGTTGTGCCCCAAAATTTTCCCTGTCTGGCATCCAGACTGATTAGTGATCGCATTGCTATATACAGTTAGCAGAAAAGGGGCATGTCCAACCTGCTACTTATTTGGACTCGCATGAAAAGTTTTTGATAAGTATTGCTACTAAAGGAGGTTAATATATTGTATTTTCTTTTAAATTGAGATCTATGGATTCCTACTCATTTTGATTACTTCATTTTCCTCATACTGATTGGAAAGTTTTGACAATGCATGACCTCGGATTGCTCTCAGTGGTCAAGTTGTTCAATGCTGTAAGTTTTCACTTAACATTTAACTCTCTCTCTCTCTCTCTCTCTCTTTGATGCTTTGTATCTTTATCATTATTAAACCAGAGATTATATTCATGCCTGTTGTAGGTCAACAAGGCACAAACTGCTCAGAAAGGATTAGACCCATCAAGGACTAAGGAAGCAAAAGGTAAGCTGTTTTATGCTGTAGCAGCAGAAAAAAAGAGGCATGAAAAAGAAAAACCCTTGTCTGTAGTTCTGAGACTATTGCAGTGTAACTGAATAAAGTAAATAAAAAAAGAAATCTTATTTGGGGGAATAATTGTTTTGTTTTATATTATCTGGTAAAATTGGCATTTCCATTCTGCTAACTCATTTGCAACTGCAATTCTTTTAATAACTGCTGAGCTCACCTTTTTTTTTTTTTTGGTGTGCATGTGCATGAATATCTTTTTCAGAGTAGGAACAATTAAAAACTGACAATATTTCCTGTTTTGTAAGTTATAAAATTTTCACAAACAGTAAACTATAACTGGCCACATCCAAAATGGCACAATTTCATCAGATATGGATCATCTGTCGGTGGTTTCTTAACCTTCTGACTTGAATATGCTACTTCAGCATCCAACTAGAGTGAGAAATGTATGTAAAACTGCAAGATTGGGCGAAAACAGATAAAGCTCAGCTCAGCTCTGTAATCTTGTGTTTCTTCTGTCATTACTGGTCACTTGATACACTTCATTTTGGAACTACAATGATATGGTTATATTTCCAAATTGCATATTAAAATGTTCATCAGCATGTATTTCACTTGAAAATAGTTGCTGCAAATACCTGCTTTGATTGTATTTTGCTAATTGCTATGCATCATTTTAGTTCAGTTCTGGGACAAATTTACATAAATAAATAAATACGTACAGTTGAGACTTTGGGCTGTGCCTGGAACTGTCATTCTGTTCCAAGCTGATTCCTCAGAATTTGGATTGGTGAATATGTTTATGAATGTCATCATTCATAAATTTTATGCAATGGTTTTGCATTCAAACCTTGGATAACATGCCCAAATATAACTATATAGTGTGTTTATGCTGCCAGAGATAAGAAAACGGACCAAAGAAGCCTTCTTTTCTGAGTTAGGGAAGCCATCGTTTACCACAATTGGCAGCTCGGCAAAGGTGACTTCTTATGCCTCTCTTTTATTTTTTTAGTTAATAACTTCATGTAATTTCAAGCAGTAATGTTGAGTATGACCAGTTCAGGCAGCCCATACTCTATCGTCATCAGCATAAACACTACAACTAAAATAACTATGATGAACTGGTCATAACCACTGAATACTGCATTCTGAGTGGATTAAACCAGTAAATAAAATAACTATGATGAACTGAAAGAAACAATACAGAAGTGCATTTTTTTTTTCTTTCAATTTTGCGAGTTCTAGTTCATAAAATCTGTATATGTGATTGCCTATTTTCTCTTTAAAACTATAAATAAATTTAAGAGCTTTAATGTGGTTTAATTTTGATATTTAGTATTAAACTTGTTATATTCTCTGTGAACTATGATGCTGCTTGAACCTTGAGCTGGTGAAACACATATTTCTAGGTTTTTATAGAGGAATAGGAGAGATATTTCTAGGTTTTTATAGAGGAATAGGAGAGATATTTTAGATCTATGCTACCATGTTTAGCAAGCAACCTTATACAATTGTAATGTAACTTCAACAAACTCTTAGAAATGTAAAGGTGAAATGGGAAGAGGTAGCTTCTGTGTGTTGCTTATTTGTCAAACTGCTTGGGTTCTTGTTATGCAGGCCAATGCAAGCACAGGCAAGGTAGAAGATGAACAACCTGCTTGGGCTCCATTACGAGACAATTATATGCTGACAAGTTCAAAACTAAAGGATTGGGACAAAATGCCAGTAAGAATCTATCATAAATAAGTTATTGTTTATCATTTTTTTTTTTTGGATAAAAAAGAAATCTTATTAACAGAAAGAGAAAAATATCACATAAAGCATTGAGGGCAAGAGATCCTCGAAGCAAAAGGATAAACAAAATTGGCATCAAAAGATCAAAGCTTTCCAATCTTCAAGCTCATCAGAAATGAAAACCCCTCTAAAGAGGTCATTTGACTTATTCCAAGTAGACTTTAGACGTCTAATCCTATCCCACATAACCTATTTGTTTGAATGTCTAATGTTAAAAATGCGAAAATTACGCTCTAATCATATATACACCAAGTAATTGCAAAGACGGCACAATATCACAAGGATTTAGCCATTTAGGGTATGTTTGGTTTCAAGTTTTAGTTTTCATTTGTAATTTTTCACTTTTTAGGATTTTGTGAAGAAATACTAAAATTTGTGAAAACTACAAAATTTAGTTTTCAATATTTCCTTCTTAAAATTCTGAAAATTAAAACCAAACGCACCCTTAGCTTCCTTCCTCTTCCCAAAACCAACAAAACTGGTCAAAAGGAATTGATCTAGGGCCTAGGGGGCTTTAGGACACACCCAACTAAATAAGTTATTGTCATGCGATGCATCTACTTTGCACTCATCTTTTTACTTTTCTTGCAGGATAAAGTTGTCTCAGATGGCATCGGAAGGGCATCTGAAGATAGTAGTTCAGATGAAGATTAATGTTTTAGAACATTATAAGGAGCATTGAGATGTGTTAAACTGGGACAATCTGTCAGGTTTGAAAATTGGAATTGTTATTGGCAGTGGAAATTTTAACCCAAATGTTTTTCTATCGACAGTGTACTTGTTTCAAACAGTGATTTAAGCTATTAAAATTTAAATCCCTATTCACTCTCTTTCATTCGATTAGCTAACATTGGACTAGTCGTAAAATTGCGGTAGAGCTGTAAATGAGCCAAGAATTGTCCTGACTTCAGGTATGTATACCTTCAACTGTCAAACTTTTTGCGTGCGATGAGCTAATATCATGGTATAAAAATTTTAAGATATAATAACACTAAAATTTTATTTTTGACAAAATAGGCTTTTCTTTTTGTACTCCTTGCTTTTACTCAACTTTTTAATTTGATCCCTTACACTTTACTTTTCTCAATTTGATTCCTTATATTTCAAATCGTGTTTAATTTGATTCCAAATCACTGCTCCGTTTCATAGATGTCGGATAATGTGGACATTAGAAATGGTGTTGACGCCCCAAACGCATGGAATTAATGTACAGTAGAGTAAGTTGAGATTTTATGGAAAAAGATTCAAAACATAAAGGGATCAAATTGAGGGAAAATAAAAGGTGAAATGCAAAATTGAAAAATCCAATAGAGATAAAATACGGAAAAGACTGATTTGAGGATTGCACTTCATTCCTTGAAGGTAGTGTTTAGTTAGTGATACAAGACGAAATAGAGAGATGAAGGCAGAAATTTATTTGGAGGTTGAGACAAACGAAAACAGAAAATTTTCTATTCCTGGGATAGAAAAATATAAAATTTTTGTATTTCAAAAATTTGAAGGTGAGAATAGATAGAGATAGAAATTTAATATTTTTTTTTCAATAATACACCTATATATATTTAATATTTATATCTCCGTCTTCACTGTTTCTATTGTCTCTATATTGTCCCGTCCTCCTACCAAACGCTAGTCATATGTATGGTAATCCTGACACTTTAAAAAATGTGTAAATTGCCCATTCAAACTGTTACAAGTGTGTATTTTAAATAAAATAAGTGTATTATCCCCTCCTGAGCTGTGAATTGGCCCCAAAATTTTCTTAAATTTGTGATTTTTCCTTAGCAATTAATGAAAAAATTAATAGAAGGTTTAATTTGTACATGCAAGAAAGTTCATAGAGTTTATTTTCATATTTTTTAAGTTTAAGGGGCTAAATGTATATGACCTATAGTATAAAGGGTAAATTGTAATTTTTCCTAAAATATATGAGGGTAATTTAACCAATCATCCAAAAGGTCAATCAATATTACATCTGGCCATCTCAATTTTCTAAAATTACATTTATCTCCCTTTCTTTTGAATAATTTCTGAAATTCCAAACTTACCCACCTCGATTCTCCCACCGTGAAAGATATGCTCTCCCTGATCTCCATCCCAATTCCCAACAGTGAACAGCCCCCTCATCTTCAAATTCTTCCACTTCCTTCGATGATTGTCTCAAGCTCAAGCTATTGCCACCTCCACCATCTTCCTCAGGCTCCATCTCTGAAACCCCTCCTTGCATTGTTGTTCATTTCTTGTCTCACCAACATCAATTTTTTCGGTAAACCCATAAACTAAATATTAGAAGAAAAAAAATTGTGTTGAAAGAACATCCAAATGAACACCATTCTCCTTCCTGTTCCCAAACAAGAAATTCTCAAGCTTCAAATACATGTGAATGACACCTATCGTACTACAATAATTTTATTTTGTATTCACATATGTAAGTAACAAATTTATATATCATACTCCAAAGCTGAAATTGGTCTAATCCTTCAATGCATAGCAAGTGCAACACTACATTTTACAATTATTTACCTTGGTTCTGACACCAATTCCTATCCACAAAATGCATCATACCAATAATTCTAAGAGAAATTTTCATCCCCTCCACTTGGACAACAGAAGAACAGAGATCGTAACATTAAGCAAGTAGGGCCTGATAGTAGTCCCACCACTTGGCCGCTGCGCGAATAGAAGCGCCAATTCTGGCCCCAGCTAACGCAGTATAATAGCATTGCAGCAGTCGCATGATGTGTGACTGCAACTTTGGTGGCTTTAGTGGAGGAGAAGTTAGTGTTTCACATGGGAATGAAGAGTGGAATGCTAGACTTAGATTGGCAAATAAAGGGGGTTTGTAGATTTGGAAACAATGATGCTAGTGAAATTTTGGAAGGTAGAGAGAAAAAGTGTGGGGGTGGAAGTTGTGAAATCACACCACCAATTTAGGAAGAAGGGGAGGTTAGTGGAAGGTAGGGATGTATAAAAACAGATGGTGATTGGACAAACTGAATCTGTCAATTTTTACAAGGTCATTTTTTAGAATCCAAACTTGACCTAATTGGCAGACTGACTGGGTTAACAGGTAACATGATATTGAAAAATATATGGGGATTTTGGACATTATACATAGAAAAGTTATAAAATTTTATAAGTAAAAAACAAAATTTAAGAGTTATTTTATAATATATTTCAAAACAAACCATTTCAATATAAAAATAATATCAGATTACATAAAATATATTAATTGAACTATAAAATTTTATAATTTTTCACAAATCATTATATAAAAATATATCGCTAAAAGAATTTTTTGACTTTTGAAAGTCCCAACCCAATACATAACTTGAACCCAACTTGAAAAGTGCATGAGACCATTTTTAAAACCTGAACTGAATCCAATGAGCTTCAAAGCGGGGAGGTTTATGTAATGTCTTAAAATAAATTGAGGGATTAAATGTTAATCTAAAAACTAGAAGGATTTAAATGTAACAATGAAGTATCTCGAAGGATGTTAATGTAATTAACTCTTAAAAATAACACTCAACCCAATCTCTCAAGAATATTATGCCACAATTTTGTCCTTGAAGAAAATAAACCTCGCTTGTGTCCCTCAAGAAGTGAAACATAGGATGAGTTAGCCCTTTGTTAAGTCTCTATTAATGACACACATGGTGTGTTATAGCATTGATGCGTAATGTGAAATGACACATTGACATCCAAACAATATTATTTTGGAATGATTCAAAAAATTGCTTCCCATATTGAAGAAAGCACTTCATTTACTTCAAGTTTTGGCAAAAGAAACATTGAAACTTGTATTGTTCAATGGGTGTAAATATGATTTTCATATGTAACATAATATATCATATCATTGACTTAATATGCCATGCATGTCATCATATTCAAGTTTAATGAATAAATGTTATGGAGGGACTAATTTTGTCCTATGTTTCAATTTTGTTGAGATCATGGGGTTTATTTTCTTTGAAGACCAAATTGTCCAACATAAAATTCTTAAGTGGCTAAGTTGGATGTGTACTCTACTTTTTTTTTTTTAGGTTAAACAAATTTGAAATCTATTTGTGAAGTTTTGGAAACCTCTAGTATGCTGATATCAGCTTACCAAATACTAACGGTGCATTTGGTTTTAGAAATCATATTTTAGATTTTATTTTCAATTTTTTGCTTTTGAAATTTTGTGAAAAAAATATTAAAAAATAAAAATAAAATTGAAAATTTAATTTTCATAAATTTTAATATTTTTTTCACAAAATCAATAAAACAGAAAATATAAAATAAAAATAAATATTTATTTTTCGAAAACCAAATGCAACCAAATAATTAAGAAGGAAAATTTATGAGTTACTATAACTTCTTCGATTGCTTTCACTGCAATATCAACGTTCGCCAGTTTTGATGAACCTTCATTTGCTTTTGTTGTGTATGTTTGCGCAGGGTGTAAACATCTAGCTTTGAATATAATTGAATATGATATGATGAGAAATAACAAGTTAGAACTTAGAACCATACGCGGTTCGGCACCGACTGGAACTTTCAATAGTCAACGATAGCCAAAGGCAACACTGTTATTATTATTTTTTCTTTACCAAACAGGCAAACCATCGTGTTGCCAGTTCCATATCTCATATACTTATTTGAGTATCAGTATCGAAGAGGCATATCGCCAACGATTTTGATTTGAGTAGGTCAATATATATTTTCTTTGAATAATATTTTAAATCTTGATTTCGTAAATAAAAATAAAGTGTCAAGGAACTCTACTCTCATTTATTGAATTCAAGTAAATCAGTTAAAAACTTAGTAGATTTTAGATATTAATAATTTTAAAAAATATCAAAAAGAAATTTTTAAGGGTAAAAAAAGGACAAAAGTGAAATACCAAGAAGGGCTCTCCGGTAAACGTACAGCTATTCACTATTTATGTTATAGATCACGTTTACCTGAGTGAAAAAACATTTCTGTTTGAATATCGGACAAATTATCCAATCAACATGCATTAACATTTTTGACGTGGAGAAATAAATTATATATGTCTTGATTATCTCACAGATGAGGCAATGTTAAATTAGATCTTTAAAATAATGATCTAGGTGCATGTCGTTGTCTTCACATGATAGATTTATACGTAAACCAGAAATTCTTATATATTAGAGGAACAAAAAGAAAAAGAATTGTACAATTCATAAATTAACATATTAATTATTTTATTAAAATGTAGTAAAAGTGAAATATAGTAATAACTCACAAAAGTGATATATTGAGTTATAAATGACAAAGAATATTACCTTTTTCTTGTTCTACAGAAATTTTAATATTGTTCTTTGTAATCGTATCCGGTATCTTACCCACCACATGCGCCATATATACATTATTGGAACTGCTCTCTCTCAGAACTATTTAAGAAAATACATTCTGTACAACTTTCTTTTTTCTTGTTCTTTTTCTTTTTTCTTTTCTTTCTCCAAAACTTTTCAAGAGCGTAATGGTTTATGCCATGGCTATATCTGACAGAGAAGGCATAACAATGTTCATATAAGTATATTAGGTGCATTTCATGCATGCAACTCTCTGATGATGATTGATGAGTTCAAATCAAAAGCATCTTGAACCAATCAATCATAGAGTTTTTTCTTTTCTTTTGTGGGCAACCTCAATTAACAGCTGCTATATCAAGCAAAGTCAACATTATACAGCTCTGGCTAGCTGATATATCTACGCAGCTAGCCTTCATCATAAGATCAGACTGGAATTAAATTTATAAATTAATTTTACATACAACTTACATGTATATTTAATTGTGTGCTATAGAAAACATTATTCCAAAATAATGTACGTCATTGTACAATCTTGGTACTAATTTTTGTTGGATTCACGAATGTTATTAAACCATATGCACCACTTTCATCCACGCTCAAACCTTCCAGCTGTCACAACCGTGTTTCCTTTGAGTCTCTTAACCTATATAAGAACCCTGAAAATGTCCATCATAATCACTCATTCTAGATATCAAAACCCCTAGCTAGCTCAATAACACAATGGCCAAAACTCTTTTGCTAATCATCATATTCTCTATATCCTTGTTCTCTATATCTCCTCCAGCCCTTTCAGCCAATAACTTTGTCTCCAATGCCATTGATTATTGGTGCAATAAAACCCCACATCCACAAACATGCAGACACTATGCCACAAATTACCATCACCCAAATGGTATCCCAAAAATGAATCGCAATTCAAGAAACTAATCCTCACAATTGCCATGGACCAATCTCTAAAAGCACAGAGTCACAACAAGTGGCTAGGGTCCAAGTGCAAAAGCAAGCATGGGAAGATTGTTTGCAGCTATACCAAGACACCATCACACTCCTAAACCAAACGCTTGACACTACTACACACACCACAGACCATGATCTCCAAACATGGCTCAGTACAGCTCTAACAAACCTCGACACGTGTCAAACCGGGTTCGTAGAGCTTGGAGTTAGCAACAATGTTCTGCCCCTCATCCAAAACAAGAACATCTCCGAGATCATAAGCAACACTTTGGCTCTCAACAATGACTCATCATCACTTTTCCAGAGAGTAACAGTTATGAAAATGGGTTCCCAAAGTGGGTCTCATCAGGTGATAGGAAGCTTCTAGAATCATCATCTCTAGTTCCTGATGTTGTGGTGGCAAAAGATGGTTCAGGGAACTTTAGGACTATTAAGGAAGCTTTGCAAGCAGTTCCTTCCAAGAGAACAAAGAGGTTTGTGATATATGTGAAGCCTGGTGTGTACAATGAGAACCTTGAGATTGGGAAGAGTTTGAAGAATGTTATGCTGTATAGTGACAGCATGAGGCTCACCGTCATAACGGGTAGCCGAAGTGTTGGAGGAGGTTCTACCACTTTTAATTCAGCGACTGTTGGTAAGTGTTTAAATTCCATCTCTCTTTGCTGTATTTCTACTTTCTATTTCTAACACTAAAAGTGAAGATTGTTAGATGTAATGCTGGCCGATATTCATTCCACTCATTTTTCACATTTAATAATGATAGTATATTGAGACATCCACTTTTAGAAAATATTTAGTTGGAGATAAAATTAAGAACAATATTTTTTTGATTGAGTTCTATATATAACTTACATATAATGCTCAATATTAAAAAATTTATTCTAATTTTTACTCCAATTAAACATACCTTTAATGGTAGAAATAACATTATTGTTTCTAAATTTTTTTCATGTATTTTTGAGTCAATAGAAAAAAGTTTAATTTTTTTACACTAATCATTAAAAAAATTTATAATATAATCTAATTAAGACCTTTTATTTGCATGATTTATTATATAATAGATTTAAGAGTTAATTATATTTTCTAATATATCAATATATGATTGAAGAATTATATATATCTTATTATTTTATCCCATTATTAAAATTAATGTAGGGTCAAACTCCACCAAATAATGAGGCAAGAACATGCTTAAACCATATATAATTATTGAAAAAATTAAAAAATTTTGTGGGGGCATGTGCCCCTTCTCGAATGTACATCTGGCCGCTCCTAATAATTTGTCATTTTAGAAATTTTATTGATGGACAGTAAAATTATTTCATAGCATGAGTGCACAGAAATTAAATTCTAAATAAAACTAGCAGTGGAAAAACTCTAAATTAAATCCTATTATCATGACACTAAATTAACATAGTGAAAGTCTTGCAATTAATATAAGGATTTAATTGTCCTAAAATTTTTTTACATAATCATTCAATTATGTATCATATAAGTTATATTAGTTAACTTTTATACCTATTACTTAAAAAGTAATCTAAATTAAATATTTTAATTAAATAATTATGTAAAAACTATCCGAATATCAAAATTAAACTCTTAATATAATTGGGTGGCATCAAACTACTTGCACTTAAATCGCTAATTTACACTCCCAATGTATTGTTTACAGCCGTAACAGGAGATGGATTCATAGGTCGCGGCATCACGTTCCGCAACACAGCAGGCCCACAGAACCACCAAGCGGTGGCCTTACGTTCCGGCGCCGACCTCTCAGTGTTCTACCGCTGCGGCTTCGAAGGCCACCAAGACACACTCTACGCCCACTCCAGCGCCAGTTCTACAAGGAATGCTACATCTACGGCACCGTCGACTTCATCTTCGGCAACGCCGCAGCGGTGCTCCAGAACTGCATGATCTACGCTAGAAAACCCATGGACCAGCAGAAAAACACCATAACCGCCCAGGGCAGAACGGACCGAACCAAAACACTGGAATCTCGATCCACGACTCGCGCGTCATGGCTGGCGCTGAACTCGTCCTGTGCTGAGCGAGTTCAAGACGTTTTTGGGAAGGCCTTGGAAGGAGTATTCGAGGACGGTGTTCTTGCAGTGTTACCTTGATACGTTGGTGGATCCTGCTGGGTGGTTGGAGTGGGACGGTGATTTTGCGCTGAGAGTTTGTATTATGGGAGTATAAGAATTTTGGTCCAGGGGGTTTTACTGGTGGGAGAGTGAAGTGGGGTGGTTACCACGTTATAACGAGCGCGAGTGAGGCGGAGAAGTTCACTGTTGAGAGTTTTATTGCAGGGAGGTCGTGGTTGCCGGTGACGGGAATTCCATTTTCCCCTGGGTTGTGAGACGTCAGGCTATGTTGTGAGTTGAATTTTGAAGGAGGAAGAAGTTTATAGTGTAAAATTATACCATAAACCCTTTTTTCCTTCCTCTTTCTTCATCTCAACTCGCAAACATATCCTTAAGTTTTGAACAAGCCAACAAAGGGTTTGTGTTGTGTACAACATAAGGGAGTTACTCACCTACTGTTAATTAATGATCAATGCATTTTATGCTTGGCCATAGCATCCAATAAAAAATTGACATGTACTATGGATGATGGGTTTTACTAATTTTAAATTGAGAAAAAAATCAAATTACTACTTATCCTTAATTTATTCTATTATCGTTGTCCCCACCAACCCCTCCTTCCTCCATCTCGTGTTCCCTTCTCTCTCCCTTATTGATTCTTTATCTTCTTTGGTCCCTTATCAATCCTTGCTACACATTGTAAGCTCTTTGAATGTCATAATGATTGAAGAAGAAGAGCTCTTTTGTCTCCATGGAACTGCTTTCTTCCACTAATAGACTCTTTAGGCATGTAATACCACCAATTGCACAAAAAAAAAATAGAAAACCACACACAACACAAAAAGACACAAAGAAAGGCATCAACTTTGAATATTCAAGAAATGACCTAGATGATATTTTACTTTTCCATTGAGTTTAGTCCCAAAAAAGGAACGATCTTGGCAAAATTTATGCAACTAGGTAGGTGAGATCTTATATTTTTGTTTTTACCTCTTGTGATCTTATTGGTGCCTCCGATGGTATGATTCGGGTCCTTTGAGATCTTATCTTAGTCAATGAGTCCAAGTCCCTTTTGCTTGGCCTAATTTTTGCCATGTGTGAAGGTCCTCCGAGCTTGTTTAAAGGGTTGCGAAATGGGAGCTATGAAACTTTGAGGGCTTGAAGCTTCAACATTAATGCTTCATTTTTTTTTTTTTGTGTGTTTTTTAAAGAGTAAGGAGAACAGAGGAACCATAAAGCTTTTGTTCGCAAAGAAGAAGAGGTGGGGTAGCCACCGTCGAGTGAAGAGATAGAACTAGAGGGAGAAAGGAGGGTCAACTGGGATGGTTAGGTGGGGCAAACTAGTAATTGAAATCTTTTTATTTTAGAATTAATGGAACCCACCATCCATATGCCAATTTTCTATTGGATAGCTAATGGCAACTTCATAAACTCCATTGACCATTAGCTCTAGGGGAGTAATCGCCATAACATAACATAACATTTTGATGGGAGACAGTGTTGGCATACTCCATCTAATAATCCCATCCAACAATAAATAGGAGTATCTCAACAATTTATCCAACAAATATGTTACATACAAATAATATCATTCATATAAAAGATCATGGTTATGATCAGAAATAACCCTAGGTTGTGTGTGTGTATGTGCATAATTATTAGGAGTGATTTTGTTTATTCATTTTGAGATTAATAAACTATATATTGTTAAGTATCTTCTTTCTTTCAATGGAAGAAGTATTCTAGAGAGTTCATTTGTATACTTTGTAAATCATGTTTTGGTTTAATAAAACTATTAATTT
>JAMLFY010001241.1:0-15654 GCA_030441495.1 Dalbergia oliveri
GGAGGGTTTGGTGTTGGTTTAGAGGCTTTGAAGTGAAGGAAATCATTCTTGGATCACCTTTGGAGCCAAGATCCCTGAAGCCAACAAAGTAGAGCTTTATTTATTCTCTTTTCTTTCCAATTTTGCTATGAATTTTTCTAATTGATTTGGCTAAAATTTTCTAGATGTATTAGTTGATGATAGATAGATATTGGTGTGTTTAATTTGGTGGAGTGATTGGATGATTTCAAAAATCCTTTTTCTCAAAATATACTTTGAACCTTGTTGCTGAAAATCTGGATTTTAAGTAAGTAGGAAATTTGTTCAATTTTTTTGACCTACTTAAAGATCTTGGATTGAGCTAAAAATTTTATGGGATGTAGCTAACATGTTAAGGTGTGTCCAATAAAATTTGGAGCCATTCTGGGTACTTTTGCCATGTTTGAAAAATCAAGAAGCAAATTGGTGATGTTGCTCGAAATAATGAAATTCCTGGGACAATGAAATTGTCTAATTTTATTAGCATACCAAATGATCGATTCTTGAGCTGAAATTTTTAGGGTATTGAGGATATCTTTAAGTCCAACCATGAATTTTTGTAGGACTTTATATGATTATTTGATAGGTAATAAAATTGGGAACTATGGCCATTGGCATGGTCAAGGGTTGACGTTTGAATTTGTCTTGTGTTGTTAACATAGCTAGAGAATGATTCCTACTCTGAACTTTTTACAAGACCTTGTGAACACATTACGATGTCATGGAGAATTTTTATAGCCTTTGAATTGGTAAGACATATCGGCTAGGAATAGAACTATGTGATTCAGGAAGAAAAAAATGAAGTCCAATAATCACGTATAAGAATGAGCTTAGTCCTAATAAGCAATCTATTTTCCATTTGGGTAGTTGTCACGCAAATACCATTTGGTATAAATTATCCATTATGGAGTTGTCCATGGAGATACGTTGGTTATAAACTAAGTCTTTCCTATGTCGATTAAAAGAGAAAAATACACTAAATTGAGTTTTGTGGTCATAAGAAGTTGAACCACTTTGATTATATCAAGGGCATTTTAAGATAATTTCACTACATTTAGCATATGCATATTCACATCATATTGAATAATTTTGTTTAACATTATTTACTATGACTATGAGCTTTATAACATAGGAGTACTAAGTGACTGATTATTAAAAGTAGCCACTTCGGAACTATGATTTGGAACTTTAAAAATAAATCATTATTATGAAATGCATGATCATATTTTTCTTATTAAACCAAAGTGGTCGATGACAATGACATTACGATTGTGTATTAGGGAAATACCCTACTGAGAATTTGTATAATTCTCACCCCTATATGTTTGTGTTCTCGGTCGTCTCTAGGTTGATTTAGAGAACAAAGCGCCTGCATGAAAGGAATTGGGATTTAGGAGTTTAGTAATGGAGACTTGTAATTTTGTACAGTTATATATATGTATGTATGTATGTGTGTGTGTGTGTGTGTGTGTGTGTTTATACATATAAGAGATAAAGATGTGCATTAAAGCTCATAGAAAAGCTTCCTTTTGTACTTGATTTCATATTAAATGAATGTTTTATTTCTTTGTTATATATTTTAATAGAACCACGATTTGGTTACTACCCATTTTGATCAATCTTGCTATCAATATTTAAGAAAGGTCCACTAATCTATAAGTAACAACTCTCGAGTCCAAAGTCATGTCTTAGACTGATGTTATACTAAGGAGGATGTTACATTATGGTATTAGAGTTAAGCTTAACATCCACAAATTCATAATTTAGGATAAATATCGATTAATCCTAATTAGTGATTTAGATGAAAAAGAGTAAAACCAATAGAATCTAGACAAGTGCTATGAAACATAACAAATATTATTAGAATATTCAAGTGTGTCTAGAGAAAAATGCAAAGAATTACAAAAATCTCATCACTTAATTGAAATTATGAAAATACCCTTGCTATGTAAAGGAAATTACCAAACTATCATTGTCTTATTAATAAATGACAAAGATACATTTACTATAAATAGAATTACAAGAATACCGTAAATTGTCCAATTACAAAAATACCCTTGTCTTGGTTAAAGAAATTACTAATGCCACTACTTTAATAATTATTATAATGTCATTACTTTAATAATTACTACAATGTCATCACTTTAATAATTACAAAAATAGGCCAACATATTTGCATAAAACATGGAGCACTTTGTAACACCCTAATAATTAACCCAATACACCTAGGCGTATCTGATTAATTACTAGACTTTACTCTTTGCTTCAGTTCCTTAATCATGCTTTGAAAATACTTAGTGAAATTACGAGCCATTTTTTTTTTAAACATAATTGAAAACGTGAGCCGCACATAACGTGAATAATAAAAAATAAAACAGAAAACTAATAGACATATCATGAAGAATACATCATATTGGCTCCATCATATGACATCCATAATTACATATCACATAGATATTTTGCCTACCAACAGAATAAGACTAGGTGTAGGCAATCTAACAAAACATAAATAATATATGGATGGAAGGACATCCATTAATGGCACCTAGTAATAACACTCCAGGGATAGGGATAGATATCTGAAATATACGAGTGAAACTAGAGGATCAAGTTCAGCTACCAGGTGAAAGCCTTAATGTGATTCACGAACACTTCCTTCTTTTCTGAAGACGAGATGGAAAGAAAAATAGAGGGAGTGAGAAACTTATAAAGAATCTCGTAGGGTACTCACCTCATGATGCATTGTGTCATCATCATCGTCCCCAGGAACCTCGGGTTTCTTATGAAATGTGAGCATGTTAAGATTCATTTATTAATTTCAAAAATATACTTTATCGAGGTTCGTCGTTTTAATCATGCGTCTTATAATGCATCATAAACTTAGCATGTCATGTTTATAATGAACTTTTCCTTTTATCAACACATATATATATCATATCATAAATACTATGCATAAAAGAACATCATATTTCTCATCATCATATCATAAATACTATGCATAGAAGAACATCATATTTCTCATCATCATCTCATAAATATTATGCATAGAAGAACATCATATTTACATCATGCATTACTTAGTTCCTTAGGTGACTTAAAGTTACTTTCATCATCATTTTGGGAGTAATCTAGGTTATGAGCTCATACCTTACTAGTCGTCACTAGCATATACTTATCCCTTTTGATAAGTTAAAATCCCACTACCCTTTTGAGAGAACGGCAAGAATCACCTTTTCACCACCTATAGTCTGATAGTCCAAAGGATCATTTTCTCATAAGTTTAGTCACCATTAAATCTTTGTATGTTATATCATAATACAATTCTTCATTCATAATCATCATAACATTTTCTCATTTATAGTCTTATGCAGAAATAATATATACCAACTAATCATGCATCTGAAGATCCCTGGAAAGAGAGGTGGGTCACAAATGGACACGCTTAAATACCAAGTCTTTCCTAGCCAGAACCTTTCCAAATTACACTTTTACAGGAGTACACTTTCTTAGGAAGGGTAATTTTTAAATAACAAAGAATATTCTTATTTCATGCATAAGTATTCTCATTGTTTGCAATAGCAACTATAACATGCAAGCCATGAAATCATTCAATATTATCAAATACTTAATAAGCATCAAATCACTACATAGACTTATCATTTAAAACATCAAGGAGGCATCATCATAAATTCTTACCGAAACTGTCTCAACAAAAACTAGAATCGGGCAACCTCAATTATTAAACTAATTAATTATGCATCTAAGGGATTCATTACCATTATTACCATTAATTATAAGCCTTAGGAACATTATTAGACTATATGGGGCAGCATAGGCAGTAAGTCATTCTTAAGGTTTTACGTGTGCTAGAAGTTGCATTTTAACCCTTTCTCATTACCATCTTTCCCTACGATGCCAAAATTAATTACTAACCCAATTATGAATCATTCTCCCTTATCTAAACATAATAAAATCTGGTTCTTAAGGCCACTAAAGGTTCTGGACTGATTGCATAAATTTCATTATCTAGAGTTCTAGAAATCTTGCTTTACGGTTGTTTTATATAGCTAGTTTCTCTTCTAACTTGCATATAATTGTTCCTCATCAATAAACATAATAATCACAACTTTAAACATATTAAATCATCATCATACATTGGTAATAAACTCAGATTAGTGGCTGAATCATGAACCTATCATAATCACATTTTAAGTGTACATGGAATACTAGTTTCTTATAAAGTCTTTGCAAGGCCTCAAATTTCTTTTAAAACTAATTCTTTTTGCTAAACTTGAAAGAATCTTCATGATTAAAATTCTCACTTAAGATAAAAGGAGCAAGTCTTGAGCTTAAGAGATTTATGTGATATCTTAGAATCATAAACATGCTATGCAACCTCATTTTAATCTTGTCATTATAAGGTGATAACTTGGAATTATAAACATGATATGCAAATCCATTTCTTTATCTTTAAGATTTAAGGTGATGACTTGAAAATTAAACATGATGCAAGAGCTTGAAATATAAACATGATGCAAGAAACTGGAGCGTGGTAGTCCGCAGGACCAGTGGAGGGAGAAGAGAATCTTAAGAAATTGAGAGCGGTAATCCGCATGGACCTGAAGGGAGAAGAGAATTATTATTACATCTTTTTAAGCTCCAATCTCAAGACTTCTTAAAGAATCAATTCTTTAACTCCAATAATCTTATTTCTTTGCTTGTGATACTTGGGCAAGTCTTTGAGCTCTAGGATCTTTAGGTGATGACATAAAAATAAACATGTCATGCGTTGATTCTTTTAGCCATTATAAAATAAAGTGAGAGCATAAAATAAATATGAGATGCAACTTCTTTATTATCTTTAGAGATTAAGTGACAACATGAAATGCAAACTTGGAAATTTAAACATGAGTATGCAAGTTCATTTATTCATTCTTGGAATTTTAGTGATGACATAGAAAGTAAACATGATTATGCAAGGCATAAACTTAAACATGGATGCAAGTTCATTTGATTTCTTTACTAGAGCTCCTTCAAGACTTTATAGAAATATAAATTCAACCCAATATATATCTTAGCAAGACAAAGTGAAAAATACATCTTTCAAGTTCTAAACTCAAGATCATAAAAACATCATAAAAATATTATTCTTTAAAGTTTTGCATCAAGTGGAACTTTCAAGCTTTAGAGGCCTAACTTGTGATGGATTCACAACCCACCCTCAAGGTCCTCATCATCAAGCCATCATCTTAGTCCCACCTAGGCCATATGGCCAAATTGTTCAAAGAAAAGGAAGAAGAAAACCAAATGGAAAAACTAGAGAAAATCCATGAAATCATCATTTTGAACCAAGAACAACACTTAGCAAAGCATAGAAATAAACTTAAAACAACTCCCTACCTAATTTGATTTGAAGGAAAGGAAGAGAACTTGGTTTCCTTGAGTGAAATGAAAGAAAATCTCTTTGAAAATTGAAGAAGAATTTCAGCCAAGAGGAGGAAGAAAGAAAGCTTTTGGTGCTCCTAAAACTAGAATTTGTGTAAGTTATGAGCAAGGCTTCTAAGGCTCCTCAAGCATGCCTATTTATAGAGGAATTCAAGCTCATGTATGGACAAGAGGAGGAGGCAAATTGGATTTTTCATAGGGAACAAAGGAGGAAAATCATTTCTTGTTTAAGGCATGTTTTATGCCATGTTTTAGGGAATTTTTTGGCATTTTGTTTTAGTGCATTATCTTGCAATAATTCTAATGATTATGGCTGAATTATTTCGTGCATTACAGCCTCATGGAAGAGGGTTTTGTGTGTTCCATGTATTATTTAGGTGTAGGCAAGGTATTCATGCAATTTAGAGAATTTACGGTTAAGGGCTTAGGTGAATTAGTAAGCAATTTGAGTGTTTTAAAGCAATTTTAGGTTCTAATCAATTTAAATAAATAATTTTGACTCTAGATTAATAATTAGAATTTAATAAGCTTTAATTTGAGCCTAATATTGCTTAGGTTTCGTTAGACGAATCAAAAATCTCAAAATTTGTAAAACTTCACAAAGAGGGGCAAAACGGTCATTTTACTTAAAAATTGCCCGAGACCACCCGAGCTTAACCAATGGTTAATCATGGCTTAAAAACACCTTTTAAAACATTTTAGTGAGGTTTGGGCTCAAGTCGGCACAAATCGAGGTTAAAACGGCGGGGCGTTTTGGTCATTTCGCGTTAGAGCTCAAAATTATGATTCTTCTCCTCTATTAACACACATAACACAAACAATCCCTTATTATTATCAAAACATCCCCTTGAGGATGGGTGGGGCCCACGATCCTCATTTTGAGTAAAATAACCTCAGGGGCATTTTGGTCATTTTACACGTACAGAAATCGGGGTTTGCAATACTTGCACGAATTGCTCCTAACTTCTCTTCTAACGTTATATTCCTTTATTAAGGATTGTTTGGTCTCAAATTTTATATAATATTTACCTACGGTAATTCGGTAATTCCTAATGACAGTAAAATTACAGTAAAAATTGGGGCGTTACATTACTCCCCTCCTTAAAAGAATTTCGCCCTCGAAATCGTTACCTGAGAGCGCTCTGGATACTGTGCTTGCATGTCTTCCAGCTCCCATGTAACTTCTTCGGTTTCACCTCGTCCCCATGCTACTTTGACTAGGGGTCCAGCCTTGTTCTTAACGCTAACTCCTCGGTCAACGATTCTCGTGGGTGGTAAGTTAAACGTTAGGTCATCTCTTAATTGTACATGTTCTGGCTCTAGTACATGACTTGGGTTAGAATGATATTTCCTTAACTGGGAGACATGGAAAACATCATGAAGGTTGGACAGACTCGGGTAGGGCTATACGGTAGGCTATAGATCCTATTTTGCTAAGGATTTCAAACGGACCAAGAAATCTGGGCTCAATTTCTTTACTTTCATTGCTCGGCCTATGCATGTGGTGGGGGTGATTCTTAGGAACACATGGTCCCCTTCTTGAAAATCTAGCGGTTTTCGCCGCTTGTCCGCATAGTTTTTCTGTCGACTTTGAGCAGTGAGAATCTTATCCCTAATCTTCTTGATTTGTTCCGTCGTTTCCCTCACAATATCCGTCCAAGTAGACTTTGCTCTCGGGCTCATACCAACATAGAGGTGATTGACACTTCCGTCCATAGAGGGCCTCGTATGGTGCCATACCGATACTTGCATGATAACTGTTGTTATATGCAAATTCAATAATGAGGTACTTATCCCAACTCCCTCTTTGATCTAAAACACATGCCCTCAACATGTCCTCCAAAGTTTGGATAGTTCTTTCAGATTGACCGTCCGTTTGGGGTGATAAGCCATGCTCAAACACAGCTTTGAACCAAACGCCTTCTGAAAAGCTCCCCAAAATCGTGACGTGAATAAATCGATCAGAGATTATCGTCGAATGGTACTCCATGTAATCTTACTATCTTCTGAATATATAATTGTGCTAACCTATCCAAGGAATAAGTCACCTTAATAGGTAAAAAGTGGGCTGATTTAGTCAACCGATCCACAATTACCCAAATGGCGTCATGATTCGCTTGGGTCCTCGTAGTCCAGTTACAAAATCCATGGAGACACTATCCCACTTCCATTCGGGGATTGACAAAGGTTGCAACATTCCGGAAGGTTTTTGGTGTTCAATCTTCACCTTTTGACACACCAAGCACTTACTCACCCATGTGCACACATCCTTCTTCAATCCTGGCCACCAAACATCTTCTTCAAATCTTGATACATCTTGGTGGCACTAGGATGAAGGGTGAAATGGCTCTTATGGGCTTCCTCCAAAATATCCTTCGGAGGTCACCACTAGCAGGTACACATATACGACCTTCAAACCTCCACAAACTATCATTCCCTTGGGTAAAACCTTTCAACTTATCAGCTCTTCCTGCTTCTAAGGTCTCTTGAAATTCTGTATCTTCCCTTTGGGCTTGAGCAATTCTTTCCTTGAATTCACTCGTCACACTAAGATGGCAAGCTCTTATGCCCTTAGTGGTCAAGGTCATCCCTAGGTTTAGGTCTCTAAACTGCTCAATTAACTCAACCTCCTTCACCATCAAACGGGATACTTGTAAGGATTTCCTACTTAGGGCATCGGCTACAACATTAGCTTTGCCTGGATGATAGTTTAACCCGAAATCATAATCTTTTAAGAACTCCATCCACCTTCTTTGCCTCATGTTTAGCTCTTTTTGATCAAAGAGATATTTCAAACTCTTGTGATCGAGAAACACCTCAAACTTAACGCCATATAAATGGTGTCTCCAAATCTTTAGAGCAAACACGACGGCGGCTAACTCAAGGTCATGGGTAGGGTAATTTGCCTCATGTGGCTTGAGTTGCCTGACGCATAGGCCACCACTTGCCTATCTTGCATCAGTACACAACCCAAACCCTTCCTTGAAGCATCACAGTATACTTCGAAAGGCACATTGGGGTCGGGTAATACCAAAACAGGGGTTGAGGTTAGCTTGTGTTTAGCTCTTGAAAGCTCTTTTCACACTCCGGGGTCCATGAAAAAGGGGTGTTCTTCCTAGTTAGCTTGGTCAGAGGTAGGGAAATCTGGGAAAATCCCTTGATAAACCGACGGTAATAACCGGCTAAACCTAAAAAGCTCCTTACTTCAGTTCCGTGGTTGGTCTTTCCAGTTCACGACCGTTTCCACCTTACTAGGATCTACAGCAATTCCTCTCTTAGATACTACATGCCCTAAAAATTTCACCTCATCCAACCAGAATTCACACTTAGAAAGCTTGGCATATAGTTTCTTTTCCTTCAGGATTTCCAGTACTATGGTTAGGTGGCATTCATGCTCCTCGTGGGTCTTAGAGTAGATGAGAATGTCATCTATGAAGACAACCACAACTGATCTAAATAGGGTCTAAAGATCCTATTCATGTAATCCATAAAAATTGCTGGAGCATTGGTTAATCCAAAGGACATTACTCCAAACTCAAAATGGCCGTATCGAGTGCGAAAGGCCGTTTTCGGTATATCTTCATCTCTTACTCTAATCTGGTGGTAACCTGACCTCAAATCAATCTTAGAAAACACGATTGCACCTTTAAGCTGATCCATCAAGTCATCTATCCTAGGCAAAGGGTATTTGTTCTTCACTGTCACTTTATTCAATTGCCTATAGTCAACACACATCCTCATACTCCCATCCTTTTTCTTCACAAACAACACAGGGGCTCCCCAAGGTGATGCACTAGGCCTAACAAACTTTTTCTCCAATAAATCTTCCAATTGAGCTTTTAACTCGGTCAACTCTAATGGGGACATCCTGTATGGGGCTATGGATATGGGACCTGCACCGGAAGCAATTCTATGGAAAACTCTATCTCTCTCTTGGGGGAAACTCTGGTATCTCATCTGGAAATACTTCGGGATAATTCCTTACTATTGGTATCTCATCGATACTTTGCTCAAAGTCTACATCACTAGCGGCTAAGAAAATATAACCTTTAGTCTCACCCTTACCATCCATTTCCACAATAGTTATGTAAAGACTTATGGGTTTCTTAGGTTCAATGGGAACAGGAAGAAAAGTAATGGTTTTCTCATAGCAATTTAACAGTACACGGTTGGCCTCAAGCCAATCCATGCCAAGAATCACATCTAAACCTTGCATGGGTAAGCAAATAAGATCTAAAACAAAGGATCTATTTTCTATAACAAAATTGCAATCTAAACAACATTCACAAGTCCTAACGGGTTTTCCAATAGGGTAGAAACAACAAGGTCAAAAGGAAGTTCAGTCACATGTAAGTTAAGGCTTTTAACACATGAGTGGGAGATAAAAGAATGGGAAGCGCCAGAATCATATAGTACAATTAAGTTTTTACCATGCATGTTACACTTACCTTCCACGAGATTCCGTGACTTCGTCGTTTCTTCAACATTAACGGTAAAGACCCTTCCTTGGTACTGGCTTGGGATTGGGGGTTGGCGGGTTCCTTCTGTGCATTCTCTAGAGTAGTGGCCTGGCTTTCCACACCGATAGCATACATTTGTTCCAGCTCGACATGGCATGCTCCCATGATTCTTGCCGCACTTGGGACATTCCATGGATGGTGGGGGTCGTGGAGGTGCTGCTGGACCCCTTTGTGGTGCTTTCCCCTTGTTGTTGTTATTGTTGTTGTTGTGATTGTTGTTGGGGTTATTGTTGTAGCGGTTTGTTATAGCGGTTGTTGTTGTTGTTCGGCCTTCCTTGTTGAAAGTTCCTTTGTGGACCTTGGGGTCTCGATTGAGGTGGGAATGGGGGTCGATTATGCCTCTTGAATTGCTGACCTTGAGGTGTCAGCTTCTTGGTGATATTATCCGACCTTGAGGTGCTCAACTTTCTCTGCCCTTCTTCAATGATGCGGCATTTGTTAACTAGGGTAGAGAAATCCCTAATCTCCAAATGCGCAACTCCACATTAAGCTTCGCCTTTAACCCTGACTCGTATTTAATGCATTTCCAATACTCGTCGGGTTACCTTGATACATCCTTGAGAACTTAATGAGTTCCTCAAATCTGGCAGTGTCCTGGGCTACATTCATGTTTCCTTGCACAAGTTGCATGAACTCAATGTCCTTGGCATTTTTGACGACTCTGGAAATACTTCTCATAAAAATGGACCTTAAATAGCTCCCAATCAATGTCCACGTCGGTCGCCTCCAAGAGTCTTCGAGCACCTGTCCACCAGAAGGGCATCACCCTCGAGCATATGGGTGGCAAAAGTGACCTTCTCTCCTCTGAGCATGGGACTACAGCAAAGACCTTCTCAATATTCCGAATCCATTCTTCTGCAACATTTGGATTGAGGGTCCCCTTGAATCTGGTGGGTTCCCTACGAAACTCCCAAAACGAGCGTGTTCGGGATCTCATGGCCTTGATTCGCATTAGCTTGGCGATCCTGATCCATTCGTTCCATCATCATCCTCATTGTCCTTGCCACATCAAGTGCTTCACGGTTTCATTTCTGGTTATTCTGTGCCGCGTTCCTAGTCTGTTGTCGACGTGCCATTGGTCCCTATACACACAAAACGGCAACACTGAGGTGATCAGGCTCAACATTCCATGCAAAGTGAGCAAGTTACCATGGCACGTGCAACATACAACAGTCATGCATCTCTAATCCTCAAGCTCATCCTAATGATAAACATATACACATGACATTTCTAACGTAGTATGCTTTAGAAGCATAGCCGTCCAATCCTTAGGCTCCTAGAACAAACCTCTGATACCAAAATGTAACACCCTAATAATTAACCCAATACACCTAGGTATCTGATTAATTACTAGACTTTACTCTTTGCTTCAGTTCCTTAATCATGCTTTGAAAATACTTAGTGAAATTACGAGCCATTTTTTTTTAAACATAATTGAAAACGTGAGCCGCGCATAACGTGAACGATAATATAAAGCGAAAACGAATAGACATATCATGAAGAACACATCATATTGGCTCCATCATATGACATCCATAATTACATATCACATAGATATTTTGCCTACCAACAGAATAAGACTAGGTGTAGGCAATCTAACAAAACATAAATAATATATGGATGGAAGGACATCCATTAATGGCACCTAGTAATAACACTCCAGGGATAGGGATAGATATCTGAAATATACGAGTGAAACTAAGGATCAAGTTCAGCTACCAGGTGAAAGCCTCAATGTGATTCACGAACACTTCCTTCTATTTCTAAAGACGAGATGGAAAGAAAAATAGAGGGAGTGAGAAACTTATAAAAAGAATCTCAGTAGGGTACTCACCTCATGATGCATTGTGTCATCATCATCGTCCCCAGGAACCTCGGGTTATTATGAAATAGTGAGCATGCTAAGATTGATTTATTAAGTTCAAAAATATACTTTACCGAGGTTCGTCGGTTTTAATCATGCGTCTTATAATGCATCATAAACTTAGCATGTCATGTTTATAATGAACTTTTCCTTTTATCAACACATCATATTCTTCATCATCATATCATAAATACTATGCATAGAAGAACATCATATTTCTCATCATCATCTCATAAATACTATGCATAGAAGAACATCATATTCACATAATGCATTACTTAGTTCCTTAGGTGACTTAAAGTTACTTTCATCATCATTTTCCTGGGCCACCCTATACTCCACCCTTTTGGGAGTAATCTAGGTTATGAGCTCATACCTTACTAGTCGTCACTAGCATATACTTATCCCTTTTGATAAGTTAAAATCCCGACTCTACCCTTTTGAGAGAACGGCTAGGGGCAAGAATCACCTTTTCACCACCTATAGTCTGATGGGTCCAAAGGATCATTTTCTCATAAGTTTAAGTCACCATTAAATCTTTGCATGTTATATCATAATACAATTCTTCATTCATAATCATCATAACATTTTCTCATTTATAGTCTTATGCCGAAATAATATATACCAACTGTAATCATGCATCTGGGAGATTCCAGGAAAGAGAGGTGGGTCACAAATGGACACGCTTAAATACCAAGTCTTTCCTAGCCAGAACCTTTCCAAATTACACTTTTAAGTAGTACACTTTCTTCCAGTAACAAGGGTAATTTTTAAATAACAAAGAATATTTCTTTATTTCATGCATAAGTATTCTCATTGTTTGCAATAGCAACTATAACATGCAAGCCATGAAATCATTCAATATTATCAAATACTTAATAAGCATCAAATCACTACATAGACTTATCATTTAAAACATCAAAGAGGCATCATCATCAATTCTTACCGAAAGCTGTCTCAACAAAAACTCTAGAATCGGGCAACCTCAATTATTGAACTAATTAATTATGCATCTAAGGGATTCATTACCATCATTACCATTAATTATAAGCCTTAGGAACATTATTAGACTATATGGGGCAGCATAGGCAGTAAGTCATTCTTAAGGTTTTACGTGTGCTAGAAGTTGCGTTTTTAACCCTTTCTCGTTACCGTCTTTCCCTATGATGCCAAAATTAATTACTAACCCAATTATGAATCATTCTCCCTTATCTAAACATAATAAAATCTGGTTCTTAAGGCCACTAAAGGTTCTGGAAGATTGCATAAATTTCATTATCTAGAGTTCTAGAAATCTTGCTTTTTGTTTTATATAGCTAGTTTCTCTTCTAACTTGCATATAATTGTTCCCTCATCAATAAACATAATAATCACAACTTTAAACATATTAAATCATCATCATACATTGGTAATAAACTCAGATTAGTGGCTGAATCATGAACCTATCATAATCACATTTTAAGTGTACATGGAATACTAGTTTCTTGTAAATCTTTGCAAGGCCTCAAATTTCTTTTAGAAACTAATTCTTTTTGCTAAACTTGAAAGAATCTTCATGATTAAAATTCTCACTTAAGATAAAAGGAGCAAGTCTTGAGCTTAAGAGATTTATGTGATATCTTAGAATCATAAACATGCTATGCAACCTCATTTTAATCTTGTCATTATAAGGTGATAACTTGGAATTATAAACATGATATGCAAATCCATTTCTTTATCTTTAAGATTTAAGGTGATGACTTGAAAATTAAACATGATGCAAGAGCTTGAAATATAAACATGATGCAAGAAACTGAAGCGCGGTAGTCCGCACAGGACCAGTGGAGGAGAAGAGAATCTTAAAGGGAGCGGCGGTAATCCGCACTGGACCGGTGAAGGGAGAAGAGAATTATTATTACATCTTTTTAAGCTCCAATCTCAAGACTTCTTAAAGAATCAATTCTTTAACTCCAATAATCTTATTTCTTTGCTTGTGATACTTGGGCAAGTCTTTGAGCTCTAGGATCTTTAGGTGATGACATAAAAATAAACATGTCATGCGTTGATTCTTTTAGCCATTATAAAATAAAGTGAGAGCATAAAATAAATATGAGATGCAACTTCTTTATTATCTTTAGAGATTAAGTGACAACTTGAAATATAAACATGAAATGCAAGCTTGGAAATTTAAACATGAGTATGCAAGTTCATTTATTCATTCTTGAAATTTTAGTGATGACATAGAAAGTAAACATGATTATGCAAGGCATAAACTTAAACATGGATGCAAGTTCATTTGATTTCTTTACTAGAGCTCCTTCAAGACTTTATAGAAATATAAATTCAACCCAATATATATATCTTAGCAAGACAAAGTGAAAAATACATCTTTCAAGTTCTAAACTCAAGATCATAAAAACATCATAAAAATATTATTCTTTAAAGTTTTGCATCAAGTGGAACTTTCAAGCTTTAGAGGCCTAACTTGTGATGGATTCACAACCCACCCTCAAGGTCCTCATCATCAAGCCATCATCTTAGTCCCACCTAGGCCATATGGCCGAATTGTTAAAGAAAAGGAAGAAGAAAACCAAATGGAAAAACTAGAGAAAATCCATGAAATCATCATTTTGAACCAAGAACAACACTTAGCAAAGCATAGAAATAAACTTAAAAACAACTCCCTACCTAATTTGATTTGAAGGAAAGGAAGAGAACTTGGTTTCCTTGAGTGAAATGAAAGAAAATATCTTGAAAATTGAAGAAAGAATTTCAGCCAAGGAGGAGGAAGAAAGAAAGCTTTTGGTGCTCCTAAAACTAGAATTTGTGTAAGTTATGAGCAAGGCTTCTAAGGCTCCTCAAGCATGCCTATTTATAGAGATTTCAAGCTCATGTATGGACAAGAGGAGGAGGCAAATTTTGGATTTTTCATGGGGAACAAAGGGAGGAAAATCATTTCTTGTTTAAGGCATGTTTTATGCCATGTTTTAGGGAATTTTTTGGCATTTTGTTTTAGTGCATTATCTTGCAATAATTCTAATGATTATGGCTGAATTATTTCGTGCATTACAGCCTCATGGAAGAGGGTTTTGTGTGTTCCATGTATTATTTAGGTGTAGGCAAGGTATTCATGCAATTTAGAGAATTTACGGTTAAGGGCTTAGGTGAATTAGTAAGCAATTTGAGTGTTTTAAAGCAATTTTAGGTTCTAATCAATTTAAATAAATAATTTTGACTCTAGATTAATAATTAGAATTTAATAAGCTTTAATTTGAGCCTAATATTGCTTAGGTTTCGTTAGACAAATCAAAAATCTCAAAATTTGTAAAACTTGCAAAAGAGAGGGGCAAAACGGTCATTTTACTTAAAAATTGCCCGAGACCACCCGAGCTTAACCAATGGTTAATCATGGCTTAAAAACACCTTTTAAAACATTTTAGTGAGGTTCGGCTAAGTCGGCACGCAATCGGGTTAAAACGGAGGGCGTTTTGGTCATTTCGCGTCGAGCTCAAAATTAGGATTCTTCTCCTCTATTAACACACATAACACAAACAATCCCTTATTAACATCAAAACATCCCCTTGAGGATGGGTGGGGCCCACGATCCTCATTTTCTGAGTAAAATAACCTCAGGGGCATTTTGGTCATTTTACACGTACAGAAATTGGGGTTTGCAATACTTGCACGAATTGCTCCTAACTTCTCTTCTAACGTTATATTCCTTTATTAAGGATTGTTTGGTCTCAAATTTTATATAATATTTACCTACGGTAATTCGGTAATTCCTAATGATAGTAAAAATTACAGTAAAAATTGGGGCGTTACATT
>JAMLFY010001242.1:0-15626 GCA_030441495.1 Dalbergia oliveri
TAAATTACGAATTACCCTAGGTAATTCTTACATAAAATTCGAGACCGAACAATCCTCAATAAAGGAATATAACATTAGAAAAGAGGTTATGAGCGATTCCTAAGAGTCGCAATACCCAAATTTCTGTATCGTGTAAAATGACCAAAATGCCCTCAGGTTATTTTACTCAGAAAATGAGGATCGTGGCTCTCCTTGTCCTCAAGGGGATTTTCTGAGGATAATAGAGTATTGTTTGTGTTATGTGTGTTAATAGAGGAGAAGATCTCTGATTTTGAGCTCGACGCCAAATGACCAAAACGCCCTTGCCGCTTTAACTTCCATTTGCGTGTTGACTTGAACTCTGAACCTCACTAAAATGCTTTAAAACATGTTTTTAAGTTATGATTGTCCATTGGTTAAGCTCGGTGGTTCTTGGGAAGTTTTGAGTGAAATGACCATTTTGCCCCTGTCTTTGTGCAGGTTTTTGCAATTTTTTAGATTTTCAATTCGTCTAATGAAACCTAAGCAATATTAGGCTCAAATTAAAGCTTATTAAATTCTAATTCTTAATCTAGAGTCAAAATTATTTATTTAAATTGATTAGAACCTGAAATTGCTTCAAAACACCCAAATTGCTTACTATTTCACCTAAGCCCTTAATTGCAAATTTCTAAGATACTTACCTACACCTAAATAATGCATGGAACACACAAATTTTATCCTCCTTGGGCTATAATGCACAAAAATTATATGGCCAAATATGCATCAGAAAAATTTGTCAAACTTGGCACAAAACTCAAGGTATGAAAACAAGGAATCATGCTTTATGATTCCATGTTTTAAGCCACCAAACAGATGATTTTCTTTTTCCTTCCTTGTTTCCTCCTCAAATTAGTCAGATTTTCCTCCTCCCTTCTTGTCCATACATGAGCTTGAATTCTTCTATAAATAGGCATGCTTAGAAAGCTATAGACTTGCTCAAAATTTCACAACTTCTTTTCCTAAGTCAAAACTTTCTTTCTCTTTCTTCCCCCTTGGCCAAAACTCTTCCTTCAACCTTTCAAAGAATATTTTGTTTCATTTCACTTCAAGAAACCAAGTTCTCTTCCTTTCCTTCAAATAAAATTAGGTAGGGAGTTGTTTTTAAGTTAATTTCATGTTTGATAAGTGTTGTTCTTGGTTAAAAATGAATGATTTGATGTACTTTCTTCTTGCTTCATATTTTCCTATTTTTCTCCTTTCTTCCCGTAAAAACATTTTAGCCTTATGGCCTATATTATTGATGATACGATGAACTTTTTGATGATGAGGTTCTTGAGTGTTGGTTGCAAAGCCTTCACATGTTAGACCTCTAAAGTGAAGGTTTCATTAGTTTTCAAAGTTTTGAAGCAACTATGTTTTTATGATAAAGGTCTTGAGTTTAGAACTTGAAAAATATATTGACACTTATGTTTCATTTCTGAACCCTTAAGCTTTGTTTTTAGTTTAAAATGATGTTTAACAATTTTTCATTTGTAGATGACTCTTTGAACTTCTCTTTCTCTATGCCATTTTACTTTTGCCTTAAAAATAAGAAGTTTTCTAGGAAGAGATAGCTAAATAATGAAATCTTTAAAGCTCACTTTGTCTTGCTAAGTATATATATTCCGTTGAAATTATAATTCTTTTAAAGTCTTGAAGGAGCTCTAGTAAAGAAATAAAAATGAACTTGCATTGATGTTGTTATGCCCTGCACATCATGTTTACTTTCAATGCCATCACTAAATTCTCAAGAATAAATAAATGAACTTGAATACCTCATGTTTAAATTTTCAAGCTTGCATTTCATGTTTATGTTTCAAGTTGTCACTTAATCTCTAAAGATAATAAAAAAGTAGATGCATTTCACAATATATTTATTTTAATGTAACTTCTCACTTTATTTTTTATAATGGCTAAAAGAATTCAATGCATGACATCTTTATTTTATGTCATCACTTAAAGATCCTAAGAAAGACTTGCCCAAGTATCACAAACAAAAGTTGGAAAAATGGTAGTATCCTGAGGATGCATATTTATATATACTTAGATTATTGGAGTCAAAGAATTTATTCTTTAAGAATTCTGAGTCCTGGAGCTTAATAAAGAATTCTCTTCTCCTTCACTTGTCGCAGCGCGGATTACGCCTCCTTCTATTTTTCTTTCTTAAGATTATCTTCTCCCTTCTCACTAGTCAATGCAGGCTATCGCCTTCAGTTGCATCATGTTTATAATTCCAAGTTATCACTTTATAAAAAGATAAGATTAAAATGAGGTTTCATAGCATGTTTATAATTCCTCAGTTATCACTAAATCTCTAAGCTCAAGACTTGCTCCTTTTATCTTAAGTGAGAATTTTAATCGTGAGATTTTTATATATATAACCTGGCCTCTTAATTATGGTAGGCCCAAAGTGATTTTAAATAGCTACTGATTTAAAGTTCTATAATTTCTTTCAAGATTAACAAAAGAAATTAGTTTGAAAGAGTTTTAAGGCTTTGCAAAGATTTTATGGGAAACTAGTATCTTACATGTACTTAAAATGTAATTTTAAGCAATTATGTGAGGTTCATAATTTTTAGCCACTAATCTAGTTTTAGTACTATTGTATGATGATGGTTTAATATGTTTAAAGTTGTGATAGATATGGTTTATTGCTAAAGGAATGATTCTATGCATGTTAGAAATAAAACTAGCTTCCTAGCAAAAACCTAAAAGAAAGATTTCTAAAACTCTAGAAATGAAATTTATGCATTCTTTCTTCTGAACCTTTAGCAGCCCTAAGAACCAGGTTCTATTATGTTTTAGATAGAGAACTGATTCATAATTGGTTTAGTAATTAATTTTAGCACCATAAGGAAAGCTTGGTAACAGAAAATGGTTAAAAATGCAACTTCTAGCATACGCTTAAGCCTTAAATATAACTTGCTGCCTATGCTGTCCCATATAGTTTAATAATATTCTTAAGGCTTATAATTAATGGTAATGATGATAATGAATCCTTTAGATGCATGATTAATTAGTTTGATAATTGAGATTACCCTTGACTTCTAAAGTTTCGGTTGTTTAAACGGTTTCAGAATTTGACGGATGATGGTTCTTTGAAGTTTGAAATGATAAGTCTATGTAGTGATTTGATGCTTATTAAGTATTTGATATCATTGAATGACTTCATAGTTTGCATGATATAGTTGCTGTCCTAAAGAACAATGTAGAATGTTTATGCATCTTGTGATGATTATGAATTCAAGAGTTATATTATGATATAACATGCAAAGACTTAATGGTGACTAAAATTATCTGAGGAAATGATCCTTTGGACCCATCAGACTATAGGTGGGGAAAAGGTGATTCTTGTCCCTAGCTCCTTCTCTCAAAGGGAGAGTTTGGACTTTAACTTATCAAAAATGGGATAAGTATATGCTCAAAGTGACGATTAGTAAGGTATGAGCTCATAACTACACCTAGATTCCCCAAAGGGTGGAGAGATAGGGTAGCCAGGAAAATGATGATGAAAGTAACTTTAAGTCACCTAAGAAACTAAGTAAATGTATTATGTGAATATGATGTTCTGCTACTATAGTATTTATGAGATGATGATGAGAAATATGATGTTTGCTATGCATAGTATTATGAAATGATGATTAGGAATATGATGTATTTTATGCATAACTATCTTATTATATATGAAAGGAAAAGTTCATTATAAACATGACATGTTAAGTTTATGATGCATTTTAAGACGCATGATTAAAAATTGTATATACTGAACCCTTGGAAAGTATATTTCAAACTTAATAAATCAATCTTAGCATGCTCACTATTTTTAATAACCTTTAGGTAAAGGATGATGTGATGATGACACGATGCATATGAGGTGAGTACCCTATGAGATTCTTATAAAATTTTCTCACTCCCTCTTTTTTTTTCTTTCCATCTCGTCTTCAGAAAGTGATCCGTGATGTTTGTGATTTCCGTTGGTGTTCTCACCTGTAGATGTACTTGATCTAGTTGCATCTTATCCTTGAAGGAACGTCACGCTAAACTTTGTGCGTGAACTTGGATATCTATCCCTATCCTTGGAGTGTTATTACTAGGTGCCATTAATGGAATGTCCTTCCATCCATATATTATTTATATTTTGTTAGATTGCCTACACCTAGTCTTATTCCGTTGGTAGGCAAACTATCTATGTGTTATGTAATTATGGATGTTATATGATGGAGCCAATATGATGTGTTTTTCATGCTATATCTCTTGCACGTTTATTCACTTTATTTCGATTATTGTTCACGGTATGCGCGGCTCACGTTTTCAATTATGTTTTTTTTTTTAAAAAATGGCTCGTAATTTCACTAAGTATTTTCAAAAGTATGATGAAAGAACTGAAAGCAAAGAGTAAAGTTATAGTAATTAATCAGATACAACTGTAGGTGTAATATTGCGGTTAATTATTAGGTGTTACATTTTGGTATCTAGAGCAGTTTGGCTTTTACACAGGTAGGATTGGATCGGCTATGCTTCTTAAGCATAATACGAAATGTCATGTGTAAATATTTATCATTAGGATGAGCTTGAGGATTAGAGATGCATGGACCGCGTATGTTGCACGTGCCATGGAACTTGCTCACTTTGCATGGAAATGGCTGAGCCTATCACCTTAGTGTTGCTGTTTTTGTGTATAGGGACCAATGGCACGTCGACATATAATGTAGGAATGCGGCAAAGAATGACTAGGAGAAGATCAAAACCGCGAGCACTCCCTTATGTGGCAAGGACAATGAAGATGATGATGGATCGAATGGATCAAGATCATCAGAGCTAATGCGAATCAAGGCCATGAGATTCCCAAACATGCTCGTTTTGGGGAGTTTCTTAGGGCGAACCCATAGTTTCAGGGGACCCTCAATCCAAATATCAGACTGAATGGATTCGAATATTGAGAAGGTATTTTGCTGTAGTCCCATGCTCAGGATGAGCAGAAGGTCACCTTCGTTACCCATATGCTTGAGGGTGATGCCGGCTTTTGGTGGACAGGTGCCCGAGGCTTCTGCAGGCAACTCCCCATGGACATTGATTGGGAGCTATTTAAGGTCCATATTTTAATGAGAAGTATTTCCCAAGTAACGTAAATGCCAAGGACATTGAGTTTATGCAACTTGTCCAAGGAAATATGAATGGCCAAACACACTGCGATTTTGTAAAGAACTTATTAAGTTCTCAAGGATGTATAGGTAACTTTAGATGAGTATTGGAAATGCATTAAATATGAGTCAAGGGTTAAGGAGAGCTTAATGTGGAGGTTGCCGCATTTGGAGATTAGGGATTTCTTACCCTATGAACAAATGCCACATCATTGAAGAAGAAGGGGAAATAGAAAAAGTCAGCACCTCAAAGTCCAATATCACCAGAAGCTTGACACCTAAGGTTAGCGATAAGAGGCATACCGATCCCCATCACCTCAATCAAGACCATAAGGGCCACAAAGGAACTTTCAACAAGGAAGGTTGTAACAACAACAACCGCTATATAACCCCAACAACAATTTCGATAAATAACAATACAATAACAACAACAAGGGGAAAACACAAAGAGGTCCTAGCAGGATTTCACGACCTCTATGCCATCCACCCATTGTCCCAAGTGCGGCAAGAATCATGAAGCATGCCGTGTCGAGCCTGGAACAAATGTTTGTATCCGTGTGTGGAAAGCCAGGCCACTATCTCGAGAATGCACAGAAAGGAACCCGCCAGTCCCCAACCCCAAGCCGGCAATATCAAGGAAGAGTCTTTACCGCTTAATGTCTCTTAAGAAAAAACGACGAAGTCACGGAATCTCGTGGAAGGTAAGTGTAATATATATGGTAAAACTTAATTGTACCTATATGATTTTCTGCGCTTCCCATTCTTTTATTTCTCACTCATGTGTTAAAAGCCTTAACTTGCATGTGACTGAGCTTCCTTTTGATCTTGTTGTTTCTGACCCCTCAATTGGAAAACCCGCTTAGGACTTGTAAATGTTGTTTTACATTGCAATTTTGTTATAGGGAATAGATCCTTTGTTTTAGACCTTATTTGTTTACCCATGAGGTTTAGATGTGATTCTTGGCATGGATTGGCTTGAGGCCAACCGTGACGCTCCAAAACTGCATGAGAAAACCATCACCTTTCTTCCTATTCCCATTGAACCTAAGAAACCCATAAGTCCTTACATAACGCGTGGGAAATGGGACTACTGCTAAGGGTGAGAATAAAGGTTATATTTTCTTAGCCGCTAGTGATGTGGACTTTGAGCAAAGTATCGATGAGATACCGAATAGTAAGAAATTATCCCGAAGTATTTCCAGAGAATGATACACAGAGAGTTCCCCTAAGAGAGAAATGGAGTTTTCCATAGAATTGCTTCTGGTGCAGGACCCATATCCATAGCCCCATACAAGATGTCCCCATTAGTTACAAGTTGAGCTCAATTGGAAGATTTATTGAAGAAAAAAGTTTGTTAGGCCTAGTGCTTCACCTTGGGAGCCCCGTGTTGTTTGTGAAGAAAAAGGATGGAAGTATGAGGATGTGTGTTGACTATAGGCAATTGAATAAGTGACAGCTTGAAGAACAAATACCCTTTGCCTAGGATAGATGACTTACATCTACCAGCTTAAGGTGCAGTATGTTTTCTAAGATTGATTTGAGGTTAAGAATACCACCAGATTAGGGTGAGAGACAAAGATATACCGAAAACGGCCTTTCGCACTCACGGCCATTTTGAGTTTGCAATAATGTCCTTTGGATTAACCAATGCTCCGGCAATTTTTATGGATTACATGAATAGGATCTTTAGACCCTATTTAAGATCAGTTTGTGGTTGTCTTTATAGATGACATTCTCATCTACTCTAAGACCCACGAAGGCATGGTGAACGCCACCTAACCATAGTACTAGAAATCCTAAGGAAAAGAAACTATATGCCAAGCTTTCTAAGTGTGAATTCTGGTTGGATGAGGTGAAATTTTTAGGGCATGTAGTATCTAAGAAGGAATTGCTGGAGATCCTAGTAAAGGTGAAATACCTAAAATGGAAGACCAACCACGTAATTCTTGAAGTAAGGAGCTTCTTAGGTTTAGCTTGTTATTACCGCGGTTTATCAAGGGATTTTCCCAGATTTCCCTACCTTCTGAACTAAGCTAACTAGGAAAAATACCCTTTTTCATGGACTCACGGAGTGTGAAAAGAGCTTTCAAGAGCTAAAACACAAGCTAACCTCAACCCCGCTTTAGTGTCACCTTGAACCCCAATGTGCCTTTCGAAGTGTACTGATGCTTCGAGGAGCTTTTGGGTTGTGTACTGATGCAAGATAGGCAAGTGGTGGCCTATGCGTTCAGGCAACTCAAGCCACATGAGGCAAATTGCCCTACCCATTGACCTTCAATTAGCTGCCGTATTTGCTCTGAAGATTTGGAGACACCATTTATACCGCAGTGAAGTTTGAGGTGTTCTCCGATCACAAGAGTTTGAAATATCTCTTTGATAAGAAAGAACTAAACATGAGGCAAAGAAGGTGGATGAGTTCTTAAAAGATTATGATTTTAGGTTGAATGGATCATCCCAAAAGTGGCAAATTGTGGCCCAAGCCAATGCCCTAAGTAGGAAATCTTTACAAGTATCCCATTTGATGGTGAAGGAAGTTAAGTTAATGAGCGTTAGAGACCTAAACCTAGGAATGACCTTGACCACTAAGGGCATAAGAGCTTGCCATCTTAGTGTGACGAGTGAATTCAAGGAAAGAATTGCTCAAGCCAAAGGAAGATAGTGGAATTTCAAGAAACCTTAGAGGCAGGAAGATAGCTAATAAGTTGAAAGGTTTTACCCAGAATGATAGTTTGTGGAGTTTGAAGGTCGTATTTGTGTACCTATTAGTGGTGACCTCTTGAAGGATATTTTGGAAGAAGCCCATAAGAGTCATTTCACCCTTCATCCTGGTGCAACCAAGATGTACCAAGATTGAAGAGATGTTTGGTGGCCAGGATTGAAGAAGGATGTGTGCACATGGGTGAATAAGTGCTTGGTGTGTCAAAAGGTGAAGATTGAGCACCAAAGACCCTCTGAATGTTGCAACCCCTACCAATCCCCGAGTGGAAGTGGCAGTATCTCCATAGATTTTGTAACCAGACTATTGAGGACCAGTGCAAATCATGACGCCATTTGGGTAATAGTGGATCGTTGACTAAATCAGCCCACTTTTTACCTATTAAGGTGACCTATTCCTTGGATAGGTTAGTAGTTATATATCAGGATATAGTAAGATTACATGGAAGACCATTCAACAATAATCTTTGTAATTGGGAGATTCGATTTCACGCACCGTTTGGGAGCCTTTCAGAAAGGCTGTTTGGTTCAAAGTTGTTTTGAGCATTGGCTTATCACCCCCAAACGGATGGTCAATCTTGTAAGAACTATCCAAACCTTAGAGGATATGTTTAAGGCATGTGTTTTGGATCAAAAGGGAAGTTGCAGGTAAGTACCTTGTCTATCGATTTGCATATAACAACAATTATCATGCAAGCATTGGTATATGGCACCATACGCGGCCCTTGACTGGACTAAATGTCAATCTCTCTTATGTTGGTATGACCCCTTGAGAGTAGAGTTTACTTGGACCTTATACTTGTAGGGAAATAACAAACAATACAAGAGAAGATTATTGGATAAAAATTCTCACCGCTCAAGTCAGTAAAAAAAAATATGCGGACAAGTGGCAAAAACCGCTAGATTTTCAAGAAAGAAGGGACCATTGTTTCTAAGGATCACCCAGACCACATGCATAGGCCGAGCAATGAAGTAAAGAAAATTGAGCCCAGATTTCTGGCCCGTTGAAATCCTTAACAAAGTGGGATTGGTAGCTTACCGATAGCCCTTCCCCCAGTCTGTCCAACCTTCATGATGTTTTCATGTATCCTAGTTAAAAATATAATCGACCCTAGTCACCAAGTCATGTGAAGAGCCAGAACATGTACAATTAAGAGATGACCTAACATTTAATTATCCATTAGAATCGTTGATTAAGGAGTTAAGCAATTAAGAAATAAGGCTTACCCTTGGCAAAGTAGCATGTGGTAAACGAACTGAACCGAAGAATTCACATGGGAGCTAGAATTAGACATGCAAGCACAATACCCCGAAGCTTGTCTTCTTAAAAAATTTCGAGGGCGAAATTCTTTTTAGGATGGAGTAAATGTACGCCTCAATTTTTACTGCGTTTAGCAATTACGAATTACCCTAGGTAATTCTTACATAAAAATTGAGACCAAACAATCCTCAATAAGGAATATAACATTAGAAAAGAAGTTATGAGCGATCTGCAAAGAGTTGCAAACCCGAATTTCTTGGTACGTGTAAAATGACCAAAATGCCCCTGAGGTTATTTTACTTAGAAATGAGGATTCGTGGGCCCTCATCCTCAAGGGGATTTTTGATGATAATAAGGGATTGTTTGTGTTATGTGTGTTAATAGAGGAGAAGAATCTCAATTTTGATTTTCGACACGCGCAAATGACAAAACGCCCTGCCCCTGGTTTTAATTCCATTGTGTGAATCTAAGCCCGAACCTCACTAAAATGTTTTAAAACATGTTTTTAAGCTATGATTAACCATTGGTTAAGCTCAGGTGGTCTCGGGCAACTTTTGAGTAAAATGACCATTTTGCCCCTCTTTGTGTAGTTTTTGCAAATTTTGAGATTTTTGATTGCCTAATAAAACCTAAGCAATATTAGGCTCAAATTAAAGCTTATTAAATTCTAATTATTAATCTAGAGTCAAAATTATTTATTTAAATTGATTAGAACTTAAATTGCTTTAAAAACACTCAAATTGCTTACTAATTCACCTAAGCCCTTAATTGCAAATTCTCTAATTTGCAAAGATACTTACCTACACCTAAATAATGCATGGAACACACAAATTTCTCCTCCTTGGGCTATAATGCACGAAATTATATGGCCTAATATGCATTAGAAAAATTTGTCAAACTTGGCACAAACCAAGGTATGAAAACAAGGAATCATGTTTCATGATTCCATGTTTTAAGCCACCAAACAAGATGATTTTTCCTTCCTTGTTTCCTCCTCAAATTTAGTCAGATTTTCCTCCTCCTTTGTCCATTACATGAGCTTGAATTCTCTATAAATAGGCATGCTTAAGAGAAGTCATTAGACTTGCTCAAAAATTTCACAACTTCAAGTTTTTCCTAAGCTCAAAAACTTTCTTTCTTCTCTTCCCCTTGGTGAAATTCTTCTTCAACCTTTCAAGAATATTTTCTGTTTCATTTCACTTCAAGAAACCAAGTTCTCTTCCTTTCCTTCAAATAAAATTAGGTAGGGAGTTGTTTTTAAGCTTAATTTCAAGTATTGATAAGTGTTGTTCTTGGTTAAAAATGATGATTTTATGTACTTTCTTCTTGCTTCATATTTCGGTTTTCCTTCTCCTCCTTCTTCTTCTTGTATATTAGCCTTACTGGAGATTATGATGAGACCATGGTTTGATGATGAGGTTCTTGAGTGTTGGTTGCAAAGCCTTCACATGTTAGACCTTAAAACTTGAAGGTTTCATTAGTTTTCAAGTTTTTAAAGCAACTATGTTTTTATGACAAGGTTGAGTTTAGAACTTGAAAATATATTGACATTTATGTTTCATTTCTTGTTAAGCTTTGTTTTTAGTTTAAAATGATGTTTAACAATTTTTCATTTCTAGATGACTCTTGAACTTCTCCTTCTTGCCATTTGATTTTCCCTAAACTAAGAAAGTTTTCTAGGATAGCTTAATAATGAAATCTTTAAAGCTCACTTTGTCTTGCTAAGAAATATATTGGGTTGAAATTATAATTCTTTTAAAGTCTTGAAGGAGCTCTAGTAAAGAAATAAAATGAACTTGCATCCATGTTTAAGTTTATGCCTTGCACATCATGTTTACTTTTAATGTCATCACTAAATTCTCAAGAATAAATAAATGAACTTGCATACCTCATGTTTAAATTTTCAAGCTTGCATTTCATGTTTATGTTTCAAGTTGTCACTTAATCTCTAAAGATAATAAAGAGGATGCATCTCATATTATTTTATGCTCTCACTTTATTTTATAATGGCTAAAAGAATCAATGCATGGCATGTTTATTTTATGTCATCACTTAAAGATCCTAGAGCTCAAAGACTTGCCCAAGTATCACAAGCAAAGTTGGAAAATGGTAGTATCCTAAGGATGCATATTTCCTTAAGATTATTGGAGTCAAAGAATTTATTCTTTAAGAAGTCTTGAGTTGGAGCTTAATAAAGAATTCTCTCTTCTCCTTCTCACCTTCCAGTCTGCGGACTACCGCTCCTCTCATTTTCTTTTTTTCTTCTTAATTCTTTTCTCCTCTTACACTGGTCCAGTGCGGACTACGCCGCTCCAGTTCTTGCATCATGTTTATAATTCCAAGTTATCACTTTATAAAGACAAGATTAAAATGAGGTTGCATAGCATGTTTATAATTCTAGTTATCACTAAATCTCTAAAGCTCAAGACTTGCTCCTTTTATCTTAAGTGAAGATTTTAATCGTGAAGATTCTTTCAATATATAACTCGGCCTCATAATTAAGGTAGGCCCAAAGTGATTTTAAATAGCTACTGATTTAGTTCTATAATTTCTTTCAAGATTAACAAAAAGAATTAGTTTCTAAAAGAGTTTTAAGGCTTTGCAAAGATTTTATGGGAAACTAGTATCTTACATGTATTTAAAATGTAATTTTAAGCAATTATGTGAGGTTCATGATTCAGCCACTAATATAAGTTTAGTACTACTGTATGATGATGGTTTAATATGTTTAAAGTTGTGATAATTATGGTTTATTGCTAAAGGAATGATTCTATGCATGTTAGAAATAAAACTAGCTTCCTAGAAAAACGTAAAAGCAGATTTCTAGAACTCTAGAAAATGAAATTTATGCTCCCTTCTGAACCTTTAGCAGCCTTAAGAACCAGGTTCTATTATGTTTAGATAAGATAGAATGATTCATAATTGGTTTAGTAATTAATTTTAGCACCATAAGGAAAGTGGTAAAGAAAAGGGTTAAAAATGCAACTTCTAACAGTGAAGCCTTAAATATAACTTGCCTCCTATGCTGTCCCATATAGTTTAATAATATTTTCTTAAGGCTTATAATTAATGGTAATGATGATAATGAATCCTTTAGATGCATGATTAATTAGTTTGATAATTGAGATTACCCGATTCTGAAGTTTTGGTCGTTTAAGAAAGTTTTCGTAAGAATTTATGATATGGTTCTTTGAAGTTTGAAATGATAAGTCTATGTAGTGATTTGATGCTTATTAAGTATTTGATATCATTGAATGACTTTATAGTTTGCATATATAGTTGCTATTGCAAACAATGAGAATGTTTATGCATCCTTATAATGATGAATTCAAGGAAATGATATAACATGCAAAGACTTAATGGTGACTTAAAATTATGAGGAAATGATCCTTTGGACCCATCATACTATAGGTGGTGAAAAGGTGATCCTAAGAAAATGATCATTTGGACCCATCAGACTATAGGTGGTGAAAAGGTGATTCTTGCCCCCTAGCCGTCTTCTCTCAAAAAAGGGTAAAGAGTTGGACTTTAACTTATCAAAAAGGGATAAGTATATGCTAGTGATTGACTAGTAAGGTATGAGCTCATAACCTAGATTACTCCCAAAGGGGTGGAGATAGGGTGGCCAGGAAAATGATGATGAAAGGAACTTTAAGTTGCCTAAGAAACTAAGTAAATGCATTATGTGAATATGATGTTCTGCTATGCATAGTATTTATGAGATGATGATGAGAAATATTATGTTCTGGATGCATAGTATTATGAATAAATGATGATGAGGAATATGATGTGATTTTATGCATAACTATCTTATTATATATGAAAGGAAAAAGTTCATTATAAACATGACATGTTAAGTTTATGATGCATTATAAGACGCATGATTAAAAACGATGAACCCTTGGAAGTATATTTTCAAACTTAATAAATCAATCTTAGCATGCTCACTATTTCATAATAACCCCAGGTTTGTGAGGACGATACATGACTGACACATGCATATGAGGTGAGTACCTATCTAGATTCTTATAAAACTTCTCACTCCTCCTTCTTTTCTTTCCATCTCGTCTTCAGAAAGTTATCGTGATGTTCGTGATTCCCGTTGATGTCTCACTGGTAAATAGTACTTGATCTGCTGAACCGCTCACATCCTTGAGGAATTCGCTCGTGAAACTTTGTGCGTGAGCTTGGATACCTATCCCTATCCTTGGAGTGTTATTACTATGGTGCCATTAATGGATGTCCTTCCATCCATATATTATCATATTTTTGTTAGATTGCCTACACCTAGTCTTATTCCTGTTGGTAGGCAAACTATCTATGCATTATGTAATTATGGATGTTATATGATGGAGCCAATATGATGTGTTTTTCAAGCTATATCTGCACGTTATTTTTTGCGTTATTTCGATTATTGTTCACGTTATGTGTAACGCCCGGTGATCAGGTAGGGGATTGATCGTATGTCAGAGGTAACTACAAGGAGCGGCTCCTGCCTCCAGCCCAACTGTAATGAATGAAATGATCACACACCCGAATGAGAGTGGACTAAGATTGCAATAGGTATGGGACTATCCAGGCGCAAGGAGGGCTTATGTGAATTGATTGGTACTACCTATGCCAGAAGGACAATGCATTTTCCTTTGGAGCCCATCACCAAAGAACTCACACCAGCGTGCTTGACTTGGTAATTTTGGCAATGGGTGACCTCCTGGAAGTTTGAAGCGTGTGAGTGAGGATACAAATAAGTCTGCCCAAAGCAGATGTCTGGTTTCTGGGGACAGCCGCCAGGATCCATAAAGCAGGAATATGGGATGTTACAAAATGGCAATATTTAAGAGCCTTGCACCTCTCCTAACGAGTACGGTGCGGTTTCCGGACGAACCAAGCGGAAAAGCTGGTGGGCATGTAACGCCCTCTGATTGAGGGAGTGGCTCCATCGGTGCGGAGGTCAATCTGCAAGGAGCGGCTCCTCACCTTTGAACGGTGGCAGGAGATCAAGAGAATTCTGATGTTCTCTACACACCAGAATGAGTAGGGATCTGAAAGTCTGTATAGGTATGGACTAGACAGTTCAAGGGGGGCTTATATGAATTGATTGGGACCACCTATGCCAGAAGATGCATCTCCTTTTTGGAGCCATTACGAAAAGAACTCTTAAGCTCAGCGTGCTTGACTTGGAATTTCTGTACGGTGACCTCCTGCAAGTTTCCTAGGAAGCGTGTAAGTGAGGACAAGCACGCTGGAAAAGACCCTTGGTTGGTTTCTTGGGGCAGGCCCAACAATCCATAAAGCAACAGGATGTTACATTACTCGGTCTACGCTTCAATTATGTTTTTTTTTTTTTTAAAAATGGCTCGTAATTTCACTAAGTATTTTCAAAGTATGATGAAAGAACTGAAGCAAAAGGTAAAATGTCTAGCAAATTAATCAACAATACAACCTAGGTGTATTCCGGTTATGCATTAGGTGTTAACACATGCATCATTTCATGGAACTTTCTCAATTCAATAACTTTCTAGTTCACATGAGCATATTTCTCAATTTCTTTCATATTTCGAAACCTTATGGCATCTCAAACACAACATTTCATCATATACCAAAATTAAATTAATGACATAAAGTTTCATACTCAAGGAACTAACATAATCACATCATCATAGATGCATATCTAGGTTCATCATCATAATTATACTCTCGTCGATACACCTATCTCATAGTATCTTATATGCTTCGACCCTTACGGGCTTTAAACTTGTATTTGCATCTTTATTACCCTCTTGAAAGAAGCAACCTTAACACTTAGACTTGTTTCTTTCTAAAGATTGAACTGCTACTGAAAAATTTTATAGAGGCATTGCAAACAGCAAAGGAAGGGAGAAAATATCATCTTGCTTAATGGTTAATCTCCATTCATGACCCTTTAAGATCCGTCTTCGTTAAAGGCTCCATAATCAAATCCTAGACCCATTATGAGGGATTCCTAGGCATGTTCTCTAAGTTATAAACCACTTTAAATCTTTTATCATCATCTAAAGTTAGAAATCAGGACCTATCATTTATGAAGGGATCTTGTACATGTCTTACTGGTATTATGAATCATTTATCCTTGAACTAATCATGCTAGAACATATTTGCATTTCTTGCATTAAGGTGTTCTAGAATTCTCATCTCTAATCCCTTTTAAGTTACTTATTCTTTTCTAATAATTTTTTTCTAATTCGTTCCTTGCTTCACTCAACATACTTTAACACACATTTAACACCTTAGAATACATTCATACAGGAGCCAAACATAGAACCGATCATGAACCCATAAAATCACATAATCTCTCTTGGGTTGAAATGCATATACAAAAACTTATACTAGTTTCTCTTGGGACATTTTTAGGAATTAAAAGTGTGTTCTGCTAGTAATCAATTACAGGTGTTCCTAGTAATCAATTACCAGGAGCTCAATTTATTCTGGGTTTCAAAAATAACCGGGGAATCGATTACATACAATGGTAA
>JAMLFY010001243.1:0-15615 GCA_030441495.1 Dalbergia oliveri
TTTCCTAAATGATTCTTAGGCTCTAATTACCTCAAGTAATTATTTTAACCCAAGATTAATGAATGAAATCAATTTGAAATAATTAGAGCCTAATATTGCCTTAATTACTTAAGTGAACTTAGTAAGCACTAACTGGAGGTAAAGAAGTCCTTTAACATAAAACTCCCAGGAATTACCCAAACATTCCAAATATTACATAGTATTTGTAACAAACATTTTAAACTTCTTCAAGATGATGACCGGGTTTGAAGATTGCTCAATTTGTGTTAAATTATCACATGGGTAATTTGGTAATTTTAGATTGGGTAAAACCAAAAGTTGAGATTTTACCTCAACATCAACATATCAAAAATAATTCCTTTCAAACATAAAACTAACCCTTGAGAGATACAGAATTGGCTATCTTTGATTTGAGGGCAAAAATGACCTTAGGGGTATTTTGGTCATTTTGCACACAAAAGCGGGATTTGCGATTTCGCACAAATTGCTATCCAAGCCTCATATAATGTTACCCTAATGTTAAAATTTCTTATTAAGGATTGTTCAACCTCAAATCTCATGCGAAAATTACCTAGAGACATTTTGGTAATTTTGCACAACAGGAAAATTAAGGGTATTACATGTGGTATTAAGAGTTATATTGATAATGAACTTTCCTTTGGTTTGTTTTTATTGATATAATTCTTAATGAGTTGATAATCATGATTTTGGAGTTTCAGTGTCCTCTTGTTACTAGTTCTAAGGGTATGATTTTTTTGTGTATAAGCATTAGCTCCTGAATAATATTAGGAGTAATTACTTGTTTGTTAGGCAATTTTGTAGCAAGCCAATATTTTACAAATATTTCATAAATATTGTTGGATTATGTAGATAGTGGACATACCCTTCGGTGTAAACATTCTGATATAATTTTTGTGTTGGATTGCAAATGTTGTTGGGTTATGTAGATAATGGATATGCCCTTTGGTGTGATATTATTTGACATAATCATTGGATGGCAGAGAAAATAATTTGAATTAAATTGTTTAAGAATTTTATGTTATTGTTATTTTTTTTCTCAGTCAGATTGGAAAGTCTTGTATATTGTGATTCGGACACTTTTGAAAGGATTACAATAATACAAGGACTATAATTCCCCAATTAATTGAATATGAGAAAACCAAATTAATTTTATACTCATTATAATATTTTGTTATGTGGTTTTCTTTTCCCTTTGTTACTCTATTAGTCTTGTATTGTGTAAGACCTATATAAAGGACATTGTTGAGTCTCTTGGATTATCTCATGATGTTGCTCCCATTAATGTTAAAATTTTGTTATAGTGGGAGTTAGGGACTTTATATTTTGTTATGTCCTTACTGGTTTGTAGGTCTAAAATGCTTAAACTGGCAACTTACTTTGTGCTCAAATAAGCCTTTGATTATTAGTTTGCGATGAAAGAGAGGAGATATTTGTTGTACAATATTAATTGGGCATTGATGATCTCCTCAAATCATTTTGAGAGTATGTTAAATAATTTTGTAGATTCCATTATAAACATAAATGACTCTGCACTCTATGTATTCTCTATTTTGTACTTTTGTTGGAGAAGAACAATGATAAGTTCAAACTTATATTAAGTACTCTACTATAAAGTTATCACTGATCCCATAACTATTTATTGTACCAATAGAGTATTTTGAAATTTTGTGACCGCTAATAGGAATTTTTATGATGTTTTGATATATTGGATTAGTGGAAGAAGTGTGCACTATTATTATCATTATGTTGTTGTCTTGAGAAATTTGGCAAGTTGTGATAAACTATTCTCAAGTTATTGGGGAACTTATTTTATTGATCCCTAACCAAAGGCTAGCCATTAAAGTTTATTGTTGGTTACATAACTCATATGGGTATATTGAGGTCTCTTTGGTGTTTTGGGTTAATAGGAATTGGTTCTGTATATTTATTTGACCTCATATGTTACTGCCATTTAAGCCTACATAGCAGAATTATTGGTATAATGGCAAATTGTTGAAATATTTGGACACATTTCAATTTATTATCATCTTGAGATATTTTATTGAATCTCAGAGAGCATCTTGGCTAAATGCTTATACTATCATATTTATTGTTGTTGTTGTTGTTGTTGATAATGTTACTATTGCTGTTGTGTTGTTATTATTTGTTATTGTTGGTGTTGTGCACACTCTTATGTTAATATAACACATTATGGAACATTTTGGACCTAGTCTCATTTGTTATTGTGTTGAGATTTGTTAGATCTCATTTAACATCTTGGACGGATGCTGGGCCCCATATTGTTATACAAATTTTGTTGTGCATCCCATTTACTGTGTACCATATTTTGTTGGGTCCTGGGAAAGAGCATCTTATATGTATGATGTCAATTCTCCTTTGAGTATGATTTTCTATATTATTGAGATGCTTGTTATCCATTCTAGACTATTTGGTTGGAAGTGCTTGTTTAGTTTTGATTTATGGTCCAAGTGAGAAATGTTGGATATTTTATGTGTATGGACTGGCATAAATCATATTTTATTATAATTTTAATTTGATTCTAGATTAAATGAATGTCTAAATATTGGACCATATTATTTAGCCCATTTTATGATTTATTTTTATTTTTATTATTGGGCTTAACTATGTTATTTTTGGTGTTCAATGGATATGTTTTTGGTTATTATAAATGGGCTGAGCCATAATGGGTAGGTTTGGCTTATTCTGTTACTAACTAGAGACCTACTACCTTACCACATCAAGATAACTGTTGTCCAATTGGGGGCAGGAACATGCATTTTGAAATTCCAATGGTGATAGGAGGAACCTCTCGCTCTATTGCTTAATTTCTATCACAGACCAAAGGAGACAGATAGTCATAGATTCATCAATCTCTACCTGTTATCATAATTTTAGCACCTAATCCCAATTATAGTATTTATTTATCATATGTCATATTGAGAATTAGATCAATGTTTAATTTTTCTACATATTGTGCATGATGATAGGAGGCGCGAACAGCTCGGAGCGACTCAAGAGGATGACAACTAACATTGTGGCGAAGGAAGCGATAATAGAGTGGCGGCGATCACTGTTTATAGCAGAAGTTGGTTAGCGAGGTGGTTTGATACTTCAGGCCTATTGGTTTTCATTTTCAATTTTTCATTTTTTTAGAATTTTGTAAAGGAAATATTGAAAATTGGAAATGAAAACTAAAAATGGAAATTCAAACCAAACAAGCCCTTAGATTTCATATTTTTTAAATTGATTTTGGTTCTGATTTAGGATTGGAAGATTGGTCTTAATTCTAGTTTGTAGTTTGTGCTTTAGGGGGTGTTTGGTACATGTATTAGACATGATAGTAAAAGCTAATATTGTACGTTATGCCTTTATCCATTTTTTGGTGTAGACGATGTATTATATAACTTTATAAGTCATAACTCCTTATACGGTAACATACTTTATAACTCAATACAACATGGAGAAGGTATCTTAACCATTAGCTTTTAACGTATAAGATAATTTTTTTTACATATTTTGTTAAAATAAAATAATTCTTAAATAAATAATAACAAAATAAAATTATAAAAATAAAATAACTTTTAATAAAATTATTTTATAATAAAATAAATACAAATAATATATAATATCAAGTTTAGTTATATATAATAAAAATAAAAATAAATATAATTGATAAACAATAAATAAAATAAAATAATAAATATTTAATAACAAATAAATATTTTAAATAAATAATATAAAATTATAAATTATTAACTAATAAAATTTTTAAATAAATAATAAATAATGTGTAATATATAAAAGTAAGTGTAATGCCCAGGATTTTTTTTGTGTAAAAAAAATTATCAAAATGCCCTTAGGTAAGTTTTGCACGTAATTCGAGGCTGAATAATTCTTAATAAAGGAATATAACATTAGGAAAACATTATGAGAAACTTGAATAGAGATTTGTGCGAGAGTCATAAATCCCGATTTTCTGTACGTGTAAAATGACCAAAATGCCCTAAGGTCATTTTTACCTAGAAAATCAAAGATAATCAATCTAGATTATCTTTGAGGGGTTAGTTTAATATTTGATAGGAATTAAATATGCCTTGGAGATAAAAATATCAATTTCTCAATTTTTACCGTATGTAAAATTACCATTTTACCCTTGCAGTAGTTTTACATGAAATTATGTAATCTTTGAATTTGGTTTTCACCCAAAGGTTTAAAATGACTATTTCAAGTAGAATTTGAGAATGTCCAGTAATCATAGGGAGTTTTTACATGAAATTACCTTTCCCCTAGTTAATGCTTAATGAGTTTACTTAAGTAATTAAGGCGATATTAGGCTCAAATCCTTTTCGAATTGATTTCATTCATTAACCTTGAGTTAAAAATTAATTACCCAAGGTTAAAAATAATTACTTGAGGTAATTAGAGCCTAAGTTTCTTAAGGTAAAATTAAATTTCCTTTCCTTAATCACAAGAACTCATTATTTTAAGTTTAAGGTTAAGATTTATTTTTAGGTAAAATCTAGTACAATTACATTTTCTTATCCTAAGTTTAGAACTTATGTTACAAATTGATTTTAACTCATTTGAAATTAACTTCATTTACTAGTGTATGATTATTCTTTTTACCTTGTCTTGATTTGTCCTAAACACTTAACCTTTTACCATTTTTCACTAATCTATCAATTCCTAATCTTTTACCTAAGTAATTAGACATCTAATACATGTTTTACCACTTGCAAATAATAAGAAATCTGATCCAATGCAATTAGAAACCAGCACCCTTTTTATGCCCATTTCATCATATTTTAATGGTTTTTCCAACAAAGAAACATATCCAACCTTATCACCATTTCTTTAGCTTTCTTTTTCATTATTTATGGTTATGTTTAATCAAAAGAAAAACCCACCCATTTCAGCCATGAAGTGATCAGCCACAATGTCTCCCATTAGCATCATATTTTAGTATTTTCATCCAACAACCATATAAGCTTTCTTTTTCTAAAGTTTTCCTTAAATTAAAAAATGAAATAAACCCTCCATTTTCCAGCCATGAGGCAGCGGCCAAACAGCCATAGCCTATAAATAGATGCTCTTCCATTGCCAAAATGTTCACACAAACACTCTTAGCCTTAGCACTTGCTTACTTGATAGTTTCCTTACTCAAAGTTTGCTCAAAGTTCTCTAATTCTCTCAAGATTTCAAGCTTCTTCTTCTTCCTCATTCACATTCAAGAGACTCCATTCTAACCTCTAATCAAGCTCTAAACCTTAAGCATACACATTCCAACCATAAATCAACTCCTAAACACATAACCTTTCCATTGTCAAACACAAAAACACAAGAAAAATTCTTCTTCCACTAACTAGCCTTGGCTGAATTCATTATCACCATTAGCATTAGATTTTCTTCTTCTTACTTCATAAAAGATCAAGAAACAACAACTTGGTAGGGAGTTTATTCTATGATTCTTTCTCTTGTTCTTTCCTCTAAAATTCGATTCTTATGGCTTGTTAATGACCATGGCTTGATGATGAGGAACCATGGTGGTGGTTGTGAATCCATCATATAATAACCTCTAAAGCTCAAGTTTAGTTTTTGTTGTCAAAAGATTTATAGAAAATTGTTAGTTTCCTTTAAGTTGATTCTTTTTGAGCTTGATGATGAGTTCAAGAAATAAGGTTCTTGGAACCATGGTATTAAGAACTCTAAAGATCACTTTCTTTGTGCTAAGAATAATTGGAGTTAAAGAGTTTTATTCTTTTAAAGGTCTTGAGCTTTGAGCTAAACAAGATATAGAAATGAACTTGCATCCATGTTTATGTTTTAAGTTGTATCATGAATTTTAATTGCATGTTTATATTTCAAGTCATCACTTAAATTCTTAAAGATAAGTAAATGGAGTTGCATATCATGTTTAATTTTAAGCTTTGCATAATCATGTTTATATTTCAAGTCATCACCTAAATTCTTAAAGATAAGTAAATGGACTTGCATATCATGTTTAATTTCCAAGCTTTGCATAATCATGTTTATATTTCAAGTCATCACCTAAATTCTTAAAGATAAGTAAATGGACTTGCATATCATGTTTAATTTTCAAGCTTTGCATAATCATGTTTATATTTCAAGTCATCACTTAAATTCTTAAAGATAAGTAAATGGACTTGCATATCATGTTTAATTTTCAAGCTTTGCATAATCATGTTTATCTTCCAAGTCATCACCTAAATTCTTCTTAAAGATAAGAAATAGACTCACATATCATATTTAATTTCCGAGCTTTGCATAATCATGTTTATATTTCATGTCATCACTTTAATCTTAAAGATAAGGAAATGGACTTGCACATCATGTTTATATTTCAAGTCTTGCATATCATATTTATATGCCCAAGTTATCATCTTATAATGACTAAGATTAAAAATAAATTAATAATTTATGTACATCTCACCAAACTCAAAAGTTGAAACTATCTTTTCTTAAATGAAATTTTACACAATGGAACATTAGTTGCAATCTGTATTTTTCGCCTAATAGTGATAATGGACTTAGAAGCTAAGTTCTCTATTATGATTTCATAGGTTCTATTTATTGAAAATAATTAAGGAAACTAGTAACTTAAAATGATTTATGATACAATTTTTGAAAGTTTTAGAAATTAAAATAAAGGATCTGATTTGCTTTCAGTAGATTAGTAATGTTGTTTGGGATTGTCTAATTGTAAAGACTGCTAATAATTAATGTAATAATTAATTTTAGCATCTTAGAAAGTGGTGATTAGAAATGGTCAAACATGCAATTCTTAGAACATTAAGATTAATTTTCTAATTTTGCTCAATGTGTTTGATCCTACATTAAGGCTAAAAGTTAGTAAAATTTATAGTAATCATTGGTTTAAGCATAAAAGAATATTACAAGTTGTAATCCAAATTTGTTAAGAACTGATTTCAGGGCTGACGCTAATTCCAGGATGCTTAAGGTTAAAATGAGAATTGTGTTTGTGATGACCTTTGGTGCATTATGAATGTCTTGAATAAAGTAGCATATGCATTAGCTAAACAGAGTCCTTGCAATTAACAAGCATACTGGACATAGCATATTTACTTTTAATAAGATGTTGATGGCATACCTATGTCAAATCTGTTATGCAATTATGATTGAAGTTTTGAGATGCATAATTAATGTGTTTTATGAGATGAAATGTGAATTCATAAGTTATAATGATGTAATGTTAGGTTTGTGTACTGTAATGAACATGCCAAAATTAAGGTGATTAAGACAATAAAATGATTTTCTAGTTCTTAGAATTAAAGATTATGAAAGGTGATCCAAAAAGGCCTTTTAGACTCCAGGAATTAATGGTTAAAAGGTGTTCCCTGTGCCCAGGACCCAGGTTCTCAGAGTTAAGGAACACTTTATCCAGGGGATAGTGTAGCTAGTGATGACTATAGTTAGGTATGAGCACATAACCTGAACTCTCAGAGAGGGAGAAGATATAGGGTGGCCCCCAAGGTAAAAGAATAGAGAATTTAGTCATAAAAGATATAAGTAGAAATCATGTTAAAAATTTATGTTCATATGTCATTGATTGTGATATCTTTATGATGAATTGGCATATGGCATTAACATGCATTCATGACATAATATGATGCATCCATGATATTAAGATTCATGTTAAAACAGGATCTCTACTAAAGGTATTTGGAAATTAAATAAATGAATCTTATGCATGCTCACATTTTCATCAAATGAATGCCGAGGTTCCTTAAATGATGATGATTCAACACGTATAGGAGGCGAGAACCCTCCTAGATTCTTCAGTTTCTCTACATTCCCTTTTTTCTTTCATCTCGTCTTCAAAGGTTGATAGCAACGTTCATGATCTTTGCACTTATACTGGGAAAATGCACTATGAACAACCAACCAATCATATCATTTTGTAGGTCATTGTAGTCTCATTTGTATGTCTCATGGATCATCCTTTCACGCACCCAGCTTTTAGATACAGGTTTCCCTCGCGCCCTCTTCCAAATGATCTTGTTTCGAGCATTCACGTCTCCAAGTTCAATAATTTCCACATACTCACTCTGCTAGTATTTTTGAGACTTCTGGATCACACCTCGGTCACTACCTCGTTCTTGGGTTCATGGCTTCAACCCTGGGTCACACAATCCATCCCTCAGTCAGTCTCTGTAATCCCACTTTGGAGGTGAGGGTGATAATGATGGAGACAGGGTCATGCAGCCAAGGGCGAGGAGCTTGCATCGTAGAGGCGCCGTCCTGGGCAGGCGCCATGTCTCAACCCATGGGACTTATACAGCCACCGAGACGGGTTCGTTCTCTGGCATTTACGCCGCAAGAGTAGTGAAAGGAGGGATATTGTGCTAGTTTATTTTGTATTCATTTGTTATTGTTTGTCTTGGATTATTGTACTTAACTTTAAGCTCTCTTGTGGGTATGTATTTTGGTGCTTGTGTAAAACGTCTTAATACTTATGCTATGATTCTGATGTGGTTATGTTCATGTGATTGTTGTGCATGTATGTAACTCATTTCTTATTCTATATGCGAACGATGGTATGTTTCTTAATATGGACTCACGTTTTGTTCTTTTATTTTTAAAAAAATTACCTATAATTTCATTAAAGTATTTTAAGAGTTTAAATTAAAGAACTGAACAAAAGAGTAATAACTAATAATTAACTTAAATACATCCTAGGCGTGTTAAGTTAAATATTAGGTGTCACAAATTGTAGTTTGCGCTTTAGTGATGGGTTTTTGATGTTGTAACTTAGGTTTAATTTTTAAGCTAGGTTTTGGTATTTGATGGAGAAAAAATAAAGATAGCTATTAAAGTGTTTCTTTAAAGATTAATAGATGACATTTTGTAATGCTCTTATTAGCTCATGGTAAAGATAATGGTGTGGCCTCTCCTAAGCCACATCTTGTCACATTAGGTGACAAGTTCACTGAAGTTAATGTAAGAAACTCATTATCCAATTTAATAAAGGTAGAATATGGATCCGCATAAATAGATATTACCTAAAATTAAATTCCAAGTCTAAAATTTTCATTTCTAACCCTTCCTAACCTTAATTCTATATTTTCTTAGTCTTAGGCATTTGCGGTCCCAATTCTCAGTTTGATGGTTCCAAAGGTCTAGGCCCTCCACAATCACTCATGTCCTTTTTTTTTTTCACTAAGCCATTCTTATCAAGACTAATTTTATCCAATTCATGAAATTCTTAATTAATAAAATTCAAATAAATTTTTTGAAATAAATTTTGGGTATTATAATACCATCTTCTTAAAATAAGGCAAATTCATTTAACACTAACTTGAAAAGATAGCTCATGCAAGTGAAACAAACACTCCATACACAACCAATAAAAAGTAACAATCAAATCCTATAATGTATGAAATCGTTCCTACCTCAAATCAGCCTTGGGTGTATGTCCCTTAATTATTCTAGTGTTATGGCCTTGTAATTAGTTTAAAATATTTCTCTTGAACACTTCTTGATCATATGCCCTGGCTTTTCACAATGGTAGCATACATATTTCAAGCCAAGCATGGTTTACTTCCATGGTCTTTCCTACATATTGGGCAGGTACTCACTTCATGTTGTTGCTATTTATCCTCATGCAGATTGGGTTGAAACTGCTTCTTTGGGGTAGAGCATTCTCATAATCTTAGTCTTCAGGTGCTAGTCTCTTCCTAGAATCTCCCTTGTGGATTTGGCAATTGATAGCTTTTGTATCCCTTCACTAGTCGACATTTGTCTATAAAGCAGGATAGGTCTTTAATCTCTTGTGCTTGACAACTTCGATGTCTTCTCATAGTCCACCTTCATATTTGATACACTTCCAAGCTTCATTAGGATTACATTGATAAATGGTGAAAACTTGAGATCTCAAATTTCGAGTGTATTATGTTGTGCTCATGTTTCCTTGCTTAAGCCTCATGAACTTTAGCTCCTTGGCATTCCTTACAAAGGAGGAAAGTAATTCCTTGGAAAGCCACTTCTAAAAATATTCAAGTGATTGTAGTTGGAGAAGCCTCAAGTAATCTCTTAGTTCAATTCCACCAAAATTTAGCACTGGGCTTCATCTGCCTGTATAAATGCTACCTTTTGATTCTCTATCAGGCAATACCAAGAGGATTTCTCCATAGCTTTGATCCATTTCTCCACCTTGCTTGGATTGAAAGATCCTCTACAAGGCATTGGGTTGGCCTTCCTAAATCAAGATTCCTAATTTCCATATCCATGTCCTTCTGCCCCTAGGCTTCCCATTGAATTTCCTCAGCATTCCAATCTAATCTACCATCTTAAACCCACCAACTGTTCTTCCTCATGGCACGGCTATCTCACGAAAAATACTCATCATATCTTCAGCCAGAGAATTCTTCTTCCTAGTATGCATGCAGTTTTCCATTGGTCCCTAAACACACCAACAAAAGATATTGAGTTGATTAGGCTTAACACCATACTAAGTGTGATAGCAACTAGCTACAATGCCACTAGACTATCATACACATCTAATTCTATATATTATAATAAGAGATAAGATTCAGACATAACTTATCTATACATTGGAAGCATAGTCATTAGATTATTCCTTAAGGTCTTACTTGGATGAACTACTTTGATACCATAATGTCACACCTTTCCCAAGTACAATATCATCCTTAAGTCATGACATTAGACTTAGGAGTTGGTACTTATAATTTAGAGGACTTTACTTAAGTATCTATAGTAAATTCAATTGATTTCCAATAATAATTCATAGTCCTACTAAAATATATAGAAAGATACCACAATATTTATTAAGTACAATTCACATACAAGAAAAACTTGTCTATGAGCTTTCATATACATACATCTATTTATATAATTATAAACATATATACATAACAAAATAAAATTGATAAGAGGCTTCAACTATGGGCTATTACATATCAGATTCTTCTATGGCGATAGCTTTATAATTTTCTTGAGCAATCTGGAGACGACACGAAAATACAAAACATAGGAGTAGAGAATTGTGACATTTTCAGTAAGGCATCCCCAAAAATGCATAATAAAATCCATGTTATCATTATCCAGCCAGCTCGATTTATTAAGAAAATGTGATCATGCAACACATATCAAAGGTTCCTTTTAAAGTTCTAAAATCCTTCCTTCCAAAGTGGATTTTTTTTATCGTTCAATCGCTTAATTTACATACATTATATAATAATCATGAGTCATAATCACTTTGTTCAAATATCATCATATAAAGCATATATTTTCAAGTTTCAACTTAAACATATTAGTCTCAACATAGATGTTAACATCATTCACTTTGCACATAACATAAAGGACTACTTAGGACAATTGCTACTTTAATGTCTTGGCCCTTGACTATGGTGGCTTATTCCACTCTTGGGTAATTAAGCCTTTCAGGACTTAGGTCATTCCTATGCATGATCATTGGATTACTTCTCCCAAATTCTGACACAGACCTATTCCTAGTTAGGTTTACTTTCCCCGACTAATTAATCCGGTAGTGAGGTTTGTTTTTCCTAACTAACAGGATTCATATTCTCTAGCCCAAGAAACATAATCTCATTCTTTCTTTCACATATAAGTAATTGTAATAAGTATTCACATTCATATGTGCCTAATATAATCCATAGTTTCATATAGCATAAATGAGATCAAGTCATAATCATTTCATCATATTTTCAAGTTAGTTTGTGTCCTATCCTAATTTTTAGTCTTAACAAAAATTATGGATCAACTAATAAATCTCAGCAAAATAGATCCAAACTATTTTTTAGAGTTAGTTCAACATGTCTATGAGATCCTATAAAAATTTCAAAACAAAATATGGTCACTAGTTATATTAATAAAATTCTACAAATTTGGAGGTCAGAAGCCTTATTCTAGCCAATACAGAAGTATCGATTTTATTACCCTATCAAATGAAAAATAAAATCCTATGAAAATTCAATGTAATTAAAGATGTCCTTAACACCCTTCAAAAATTTTAGCTCAAAATTTGATAATTTCATATAGTAACAAAATTAGACAAATTCAGTGTTCCAGAATTGACTGTTAAGCAGAAACCTGACTAGCTCAATTCTTGAATTTTTAAAAATAGAGAAAGTACTCAAAATGGCTCAAGAACACTTGTGGAGACACCTTAACATGTTAGCTTCAACCTATAAAAATTTCAACTCAAAATAAGGTCTCTAACTTGGTAAGAAACATCAAGTAATTTCGTCTGTTGCTTAAAATTGGAAATTAGCAACATAGTTCACAACATACTTTGACAAAAAAAAAAAAAAAAGATTTTCTAACATCATCCAATCACTTCACCAAATTAAAAAAATCAATATCTATGTACTCTTAACTAATATAACTAAATTTTAGGCCAAGAGAATCAAGAAATTTCAAAGCAAATTTTGAAAGAAAAGGCCAAAGAAAGCTCTACCTAGCTCTTGTAGCTCTAACTCTTGTTCTTGTCTTTCTTCAAGAGATTTTTTTGTTTTTTTATCCAAACCAATCAAATCCTCTCCCAAGGTGGTAAGAACAACAGCTACAATTTTTGATGAAGTGGGGTGAGGATTTCTATAAGAGTTGATTTAGGGATTACAAGAGATAGTTGTAGTTTGGGCTTTGGTGATGGATTTTTGGTGTTGTAAATTAGGTTTTTAAGCCAGGTTTTGGTGTTTGATAAAGAAGAAGATGAAGATTGCTATAAAGGGAGGTTGCTAGCTGAAATTTTGATGAAGAAATGGTAAGGTTAATGATTTTATTCATTTAAATTAACAAATATATTAATTTCTATTATAAAAATTGTTTCCTAGAGATAAATAGATGAAATTTTGTAATGCTCTTATTGGCTCTTGGTAAAGGCAATGGTGTGGCATCTCCTGAAGCCACACATTTATCATATTAGGTGGCCACTTGACAAAACAAGTTTCATTTGGTATAAGAAAATACATTGTAATTTAAGGAGAAGGTAAAATACCATACCCATAAAACATATATTACCCGCAATTAAATTCCATGTCTAAAATTTCATTTCAAAGCCTTCCTAACCTTAATCCTATATTTTCTAGTCTCAGGCATCTCCAGTTCCAATTCTAAGGTTTTGGTGGTCGAAAGTTCCTAAAGGCCCACATGATCACTATTTATATTTTTTTTTTTTGTACTAAGCTATTCTTATCAAGACTAATTTTACCCAATTCATGAAATTTTGATTAATAAAGTTCAAATAAAATTTTTGAAATGAATTTTGGGTGTTAAAATAATCACCAACAAGCTCTGATTAAAGAAATAAAGATAAATGAGAAGACCAAACTGAATAAGCACTTCAAAAGCACGATTACTCATAAATGGTGCACACTTTAAAGAATGGTAGGGAAAATTCAAATTTCAAATTAAAGTTAAATCCAAAAAGGGATCACATCATCTCACCGTTTTCTTGGTCAACCATTCCAGCTTTTAGAAGAAAATGTTCAAAAACCTCGTTTAGAAAGTAAAATATTGTTTATGAAGTTGGACTTAGAAACCTTATTTGACAATGGTCTCTAATGGAGAAGTAGCTTTGACATAGTTGAGCTAGTCTTCTAGATTGCATTTCTAAGACATAAAAGGAAGATTAACACATGTCACAAGGAAAACGGATCAAAGGGCAATGGTCTGAAATTGAAGATCAAGTATAAAAGAAGGTCAAGTGCTTACATCTTAAGACTTTTGGATGAAATGTTTGCAAATCTATAAAGAATACAAGAATCCTCCTTCCTCTTTAGTAAAGAAATTACTTCTTGTAGTCAATTTCTGCTTCTGTAAAACATATTCTTTTTTAGTTCTTATTAGATAACATTTTCTTCCTAGGATAATTGTTAGAAAGAAGTCATTTGAGTTTTCAAGTCATACATTGTTTTATTTTGAGAAAACTTGAGTGTTTGTTTGTTAGAGTGAACCATCCTTAAAAATTTGTGTACCATGATCCGAGGAGTACAAGTTAATGAGCTACTAGTCACGTGAGATAGCTTGAGAAGGATATTGAAAGACTATCTAACTTTCTCAGGGTAAGAAATGGTTGATTTAGTGGAACTCAATAAGTTATAGAAAATTGGATGTAGAGTTGGTTGAACCTATAACAACACTCTATGCAGGATCTCTCTACTCCCTTTATCTCTTTTATAATATGCTTTATGATTATCTACAACGCATTTCTGAAAAATATTTTTTAACTAGTTTTCTTATTTTCATCATAGTTTAGGAAGTTACTTTATGATCTTTACTAACAAGTTTTCCATTAAAATTCAAGTAAACACTTGATAGCTTTTGTTTAAAGTTTTCAGAAACAAGGAAAAGAAAAGTTAAAGCATGATTCAACCCTTTTTTCTATACACTTTTCAACCTATAGCAAAGGAGTTAGAATTCATGGGGCTCAAGCGGGAAACATGAGTGTGGCATAATACACTGAAATTTGAGGAGCTCTATAAATTCTCCACCATTTATCAATGTAATCCTAATGAAACTTGGAAATGTATCAAATATAAAGGTGGACTATGAGAAGACATTAAAGTTGCTGTCTGGACTCTTAAATATTAGAGACTATGTTGCCTGAGTATACAAATTGACTAGTGGAAGGATATAAAAAAGGTATTGATTGCCAAGTTCGTGAACAAGGTTGTCGATACCACTTCAAATTGAAAATTATTTTATGCTAAGTTGAACAAAAAAATGTAGCAAAGGGCATAACCTAGGCCGCCTCTCAAGGAGGCTATGACATTTAGTTGGGAAATTTAGGGTTTTGAGAATTAAATTAAAACAATTAAAAATAACTAAGAAAATTCAATAATTAAAAGGCACTGTGCAAGGTATTCCTAGGATTAGAATTAATTATCATTGACCAATATTGAACCCATTAGTCTGGTAGTAATTAATTACTGGAAATTCTACTAGTGATTGACCGAACCCTAGAATTTGACCAATGCAAATAACTAAAAAATAAGAACTCAATTTATTTAGAAATCACATTAATTTAATGAGCCAATTGCTATAGCCTAACTACCAATCAGAATGTTAATTCTAATATTCTCGCTTAAACATAAACCAATGGATCCATCAATTTATGCCAAAAGGATTTCCTTAAACAGGATCGTCAATTTAGTTGTTCTAATAAAAATTGTAACAATCACAATAATAATTATAAGCATAGAAACTACAGAACGTTTAAGAACACTAATACATTCAATATCAAAAGAAGGTCTTAAATATCATTTGAATTCATCCGAAAATCCTTACACTAGTAAGAAAATCTACTCCTCAATTCCTGGAGGATTACAACAATGAAAATAAAATAGTATTTGAAAATAATAGCAAGGATCCTTGCCATAATCCCCAAGAACAAACCAATTCTCCTATTGAAATCCCTAGAGAGAAGAGTAGAGAAAATATGTAGAGAGATGTAGATAAAGAATTAGAGAGAAACCTAGCCCTGGGCTGTAGAAAATGAAACTAAAACTAGGGTAAAAGTCTATGTTAATCCTTCAATACTGCTCTCTAAAATAGCCAAAAATGGGGTCCAAA
>JAMLFY010001244.1:0-15613 GCA_030441495.1 Dalbergia oliveri
TGTAACACCCTAATATTTAACCTCAATACGCCTAGGACGTATCAAGACTAATTATTAGTTATTACTTTCTTTAAATTCATTTATAAAATACTTAGCGGAAAATACGGGTAAATTTTTTTTTGAAATGATTTATATAAACCAAAGTGCGAGCCTTTGCGCGTAACATAAACAACGTGAAGCGGAAGAATAAATAAAACATCAGAATATACACATTAAAGAACACATCCATCATAAACATCATTCCTCATTACTTTAGATAATATAGTTTAGTACATCACAACGAGATATAACAGAAACATAAAGTCTTACCCGCACTAGTGGGCAGAGCTTTGAGTACAATGGGAAACATAAAGACAAATACATGGTAATAATCCCAAAAGATAAACACCCAACTATCACTACCCTCCCACTCCAACCTCCTGGTGACGCGGTCCTCGGTTGGGGAGATGTAGCCCGCGAACTGACGAAGCTCCTCGGATGTAGCCCAACGAGCGGAGATCTAGGCATGGGAATCGAGGGACAGCGTGGCCTCCGCGTCGTGGTCGCCTCTTCGGGTGTCGAACGCGCCTCGCATGCCTCGGCTGGGTGGCGTGTCCTCACTACCTCCTCCGTGACCCATAGGAACGAAGGGAAGATCCCTCCGAAGGATCAGCCTCTCGAGTACGGGGAACATACTCGGGATATCGCGTCCTCCGACGAGGAAGGTCGGGCACGCGGTCTGCTCATCTCGGGGTCGTGTCCTCTCGAAGATCAAGGTCGTCGCCAAAGGGTGAAGTCGGATCGAAGTGATAGCTGGAGACGGGGGAAGCAAAAGGGCGTCCCACATATGCAAAACGCGCACCTCGCAATGACCCTTGAAGTGGTAGGACTGATGCTCGGGGTCATAGTGCACCTCCCATGTAGGCGGGTCAATGAAAATCACGAACGACGCCATCGATCCTGAAGACGTAACGGAAAGAAGGAGAGGGGTGAGAATTCTTACTAAAGAATCTCATAGGGAAGTCCTCTATCCTAGTGCCATCGTTTACGTCCCAGGAACCTTGGGTTTATTATGAAAATGTTGAGCATGCATAGGTTCATTATGAGGTTTTCACAAAGGTCGTTGTCCAAGGTCCATGTCTTTTATAATGATTCTTAATGCATGTATGCAACATAATGTTTCATGGATGCATGGTAGCACTTTAGGTAAATCAAACAATAATTCAAACAACATTGTGTGGCATGAAACTTTTCTTTGATCATCTTTCCTTTTCTCATACTTGTGTCACCAATAATATAGTAACCGCACCCCTTAAACTAGGCTATGAGCTCATACCTTAACTAGTCGTCACTAGTTCTTACTTATCCTCTTGATAAGCGAATCATAAATATCATAATCCCGACTCCCGAGTACGGGTAGGGCCTAAGGATCACCCATCATGGGACTTTCTCCTTCTTCGAAACGCATCGACTGGTTAAGCCAGCGACTTTGTCCGCTTGGTATGGCTCGAACGTCCATACCCCACGGGTTTACTTTCTCCTAAGGAGGAGAAATGCGTCTCGGCATATAACTTTTAAACTTCATATTTCTCAAAAACTTTCTTTTTGTCCCTCAAATTTGACGGAAATTCGGGGCATAACGCACCTCTCCGAATTTCCTCAAATTTGAGTCATGCCACATAATTTCAGTCACATGCATCATTTTCATGGAACTTTCTCATTGCCACAACTTTCTAGTTCACATGAGCATATTTCTCAATTTCATTCATATCTTTGAAACATTATGCATTTCAAACACAACAATTCATCAATTATGCATATAAAGTTTCATGCTCAAGGAACTAACATAATCACATCATCATACGTGTGCACGAGGTTCATCATCATAATCATACTCTCTCGTCCACCTATCTCCAAGTATCTTATGCTTTGCCCCTTTCGGGCTTTAAACTTGTATTTGCATTATTATTACCCTCAAGGGGTTGGCACTTAAACTTTTCCTCTAAAATTTGAACTCACCAAGATTCCACTAGCACTCAACATAAAAGGGAGAAAATATATATCGTTTGCTTAAGGGGCTCTAAAATCTCCATTCGCGACCCTTTTAAGATCCATCTTCGCCTAAGACTCCATAATTAATTCTTAGATCAATTATGAGGGATTCCTAGGCATGTTCTCTAAGTTATAAACCACTTAGATCTCTTATCATCATCTTATGCTTAGAAATTAGCACCTAATCATTTATGAAGGGATCTTGTACATGTCTTACTAATTATGAATCATTTATCCCTGAATTAACCATTCTAAAACAGATTTGCACTTCTTTGTATTAAGGTGTTCTAGAATTCTCATCTCAAGTCCCTTTTTAGTTACTTATTCTTTACTAGCTTCTCTAAATCGATCCTTGCTTCACTCAACATAATTTTACACATTTAACACCTTAGAACAGCATTTATACAGTAGCCAAACATAGAACCGAAATCATGAACCCATAAGATCACATAATCTCTTGGGTTGAAATGCATATAAGTTGCTAGTTTTCTCTTGGAATGTTTCTGAAACAAAAGGTGTTCTGGTAATCGATTACATGTTCCTAGTAATCGATTACCAAGTTCAATTATTCTGGGTTTTCAAACAAGGGTAATCGATTACACATAATGGTAATCGATTACGTAGGTTAATCTTTTTCCAAAAAGTAAAGAACATAGGGTAATCGATTACATACGACGTAATCGATTACTTAGGTTAAATGTTTTGGAAGAGTAAAGAACATTTGGTAATCGATTATAAAGTAATCGATTCCAGGGTTTCCAAAGGTCTGGGCATGAAAAGCCGTAGTAATCGATTACACTACCTCTGGTAATCGATTACCAAAACAAAAGTCCTTCGAAAACCCTTCTGGTAATCGATTACATGGGTGGTAATCGATACCAGAACCTGAAAATTGAGAAAACATGATTTTGACACATTCCAAACTATTTTAAACCTCTTGAGACCTCATAAAACAGTTTTCCAACATTTCCTTGAAAATCATTCATGTATTTTACAAAATCAAACCATTGTTGGTTCATACCAAAACTCATCCATTTCTTTTTGAATGGAGTTTCCTTTTTAGGATACTTAGGGCAAGTCTTTGAGCTCTAGAGTGTTTAGGTGATGACAAAATCTTAAACATGCCATGCACTTTATTTTACTCTTCATTAGAAAGTAAAGTGAGAGCATAAAATAAATATGAGATGCAACTTCATTATTATCTTTAAGGATTAAGTGATGACTTGAAATATAAACATGAAATGCAAGCTTGGGAATTTAAATATGGTAATGCAAGTTCATTCATTTACTCTTGTGAAATTAGTGATAACATCAAAATAAACATGAGATGCAAGACATAAATTTAAACATGAATGCATCTTGTTTTTGTCTTAGCTAGAGCTCTTGCAAGACTTTTAGAGGAACATAAACCTCAACCCATTATGCATCATAAGGCAAGCTTTAGAGTTCTTAGCACCTAGACTTCAAGAGAAATCTTAAGGTTTGAACTCACCATCAAGCTTAAGGAAATGGACCCAAAGTTCATCACTTTGTCTAAACAAAACTACAAGAACTAAGTCATATTCTTTATTTTATTGCTCATAGGCTTCAATCTAGCGCGGATTCTAGCCGGCCACCAACTTTAAGGTTGGCAAGGGTAAGCCTAGAGCTCTTTGAAATCATGAGATTAACTTTCTTAACAAAACTTTCGTGATCTACTAGACATATTTTACAAACTTTGTTCAAATCCATAGAAGAAAAACTGAAAATCCTTAAAGGAAAGAGGAAGAGGAAAAACGAAACTTAAGCCAAGAAAGAAAGGAAATCCAAGCATGTATGGTCCAAGACCAAGTTGTTTCAAGCTTTAGAGGTTTCTCACATGACAACAACAAATCATTATCTTGAAACCTCATCATCAAGCTCACATTCTTTTTGTAAGAAGGCCTCTTGGCCGAAAAAGAAAAGGAAGGAAAAGGAGTTTGAAACCAAGAGAAAAACTAGAACTTTCTTGAAGAACACAAACAAAAATCATCAAAACTTAACCCCTACCTTAAGAAGTCTTGAAGAGATGTAAGAAAGCTTTGTTTTCTAGATGGAAGGAGAAGGAAATCCTTTTGGAGTCTTGAGGAAGAAATCAGCCAAGTTGAGGGAATTTGAGAGGAATGAGAGAATTTGCAAGAAGTGTGAACTTACCAAGTGAACCAAAGTGTGACAAGGTTCATCAAGGCTTGGTATTTATAGAAAACTTGCAATATGGAGGCTGAAATGGGAGGGGGAACCGGCGGCCTTTTGGAGGAGGAGGAGGGAGGAAATATCTCTTACAAAGGTATGGGCTTAGGCATGGCAAGCATGGTTGGAAGCATGGGCAAGGTATGGCCTAAAGCATGGGCTTGGAGTGCATCACAACTCAACATGTGGCACCATTTTGGGGACAGATTTTCGGCCTCCTCATCAGCCAAGGGAAGGGATTTTTGTTCATGTAATTGTGGTTTAAGGATGTGTTTAAGTGTTTCTATGATTAGGCTTTTTGATTAGGAGTTTGTAAGCAAGCGTTTAGGTGAGAAAATGGTTAATTGAGGTGGTTCAAGACTTGATTAGGAGGGTGATCTTATTAGATTAGTAATTTAAAATAATTCTTTTGGTCAAATGAGGTATGGCTCAATTCCTTAATTTAAGGAAAGAGAGAGAAAACACTATTCAAGATTCCATGACTAGAAATCTTGAATTTAAAGAATACCGTTAGAGTTTATCTAAGCAATCTTAGGTTCTAATTAACCTTAATAAATCATTTTGACTCTAGATTAATTATCGAAATAAATTAATCTTCGATTAGAGCCTAATATCGCTTAGGTTTGCTGATTGCTTCATTAGGCGCACTGTACACTGTTCTAGGGGCAAAATGGTAATTTTACACTAAAACTGCAGGGACCTTCCGGTCCAAACTAAACATCAAACTTGCTCATAAACATCATTCTAAACTTCCTGGAAAAGTTCGGGCTCAAACGGCATCTTTTACCGTGTAGACAGGCGGGGTATTTTGGTCATTTTGAGCGGAAGTTTAGAAACGAGGTTTCCTCCTCGGATATCATTCATAACAGCATAATCCCCTTCAAACATCGAGTTGACCCATTCGAGGGTTGCGGGGCAACTGTCCTCGAATTTCGGGTAGAAATGACCTCGGGGCATTTGGTCATTTGTACTCTAACAGAGGGAATCGGGGCGTTACATTACTCCCCTCCTTAAAAAGAATTTCGTCCTCGAAATTCGTTACCTTAGAAAAGCTCGGATACTTCATCCGTCTCGATTCCAACTCCCATGTGTACTCCTCCGTCTTGTCGTCCCACGCGACTTTCACCAAAGGAACGGACTTACTCCTCAATGCTTGACACCACGGTCCACGATCCTCGTTGGTGGGAGGGTGAAGTTAGGTCCTCCCTCACTGTACATGCTCTGGCTCTAACACATGGCTAGGGTCGGATTGATATTTTCTAGCTGGGAGACGTGAAAGACGTCATGAAGATTTGACAGATTTGGAGGTAGGGCTATTTTAGGCGACTGCTCCCGACTTCGAAGGATTTCAAAGGTTCAGAGAAATCGGGGACTCAATTTCTTGATTTTCATGGCTCTACCTATTCCTGTAGTGGGAGTTATTCTCAAGAAAACATGCTCACCTTCTTGGAATTCTAACGGCTTTCGCCGCTTGTCCGCATAGCTCTTTTGTCGGCTTTGAGGTCAAGATTCTATCCTTGATCATTTTTATTTGCTCTGTGGTTTCCCTACTACATCCGGTCCCAAAATGCTTTGTTCTCCGAGATCATGCCAGCACAAAGGCGACTGACACTTCCTTCCATACAAGGCCTCGTACGGTGCCATATCGATACTCGCATGATAACTGTTGTTATACGCGAACTCGATGCGGGTACTTATCCCAACTCCCTTTTATCCAAAACACATGCCCTTAGCATATCCTCCAATGTTTGGATAGTTCTTTCCGATTGTCCATCTGTTTGGGGGTGGTAAGCCGTGCTTAAGCACAACTTAGAACCAAACGCCTTTTGAAAGGCTTCCCAAAAACGCGACGTAAACCGCGGATCTCTCAGAAATTATCGTCGATGGAACTCCGTGTAACCTTACTATCTCTTGGATGTACAACTGGGCCAACTTCTCTAGGGAAAAGGTTAACTTGATGGGTAGGAAATGGGCCGACTTGGTTAACCTGTCCACTATTACCCATATAGCGTCATGGGCTGGGTTCGGGGTAGGCTGGTCACAAAATCCATAGATATACTATCCCACTTCCATTCGGGGATAGGCAAAGGTTGCAACATTCCTGAAGGCTTCTGGTGCTCAATCTTCACCTTTTGACAGACCAAGCACTTACTAACCCAGGCTACTACGTCCCTTTCAATCGGGCCACCAAAACATCTTCTTTAAATCCTGATACATCTTGGTGGCACCAGGATGGATGGTGAAGTGGCTTTTATGGGCCTCCTCCAAGATACTCTCTCGGAGGTCACCATCTTGCGGTACACACATCCGCCCTTCAAACCTCCACAATCCATCTGCCCTTGCTCAAAACCCTTAAGCTTTCCAGCCTTAACCGCCTCTAGAGTTTCCCTAAACTCCTCATTTTCTACTTGTGCCATCATCACCCTTTGTTTAAACCCACTTGTTCCTGTAAGATGACACATCTTTACACTCTTTTCTGTTATTGACATCCCCAAATTCATGTCCCTAAACTTCTCTATGAGCTCAACTTCCTTGACCATCATGTGGGATAAGCGTAATGATTTTCGACTCAAGGCATCGGCAACCACATTGGCTTTGCCGGGTGGTAACTTAGGCCGAAATCATAGTCCTTTAGAAACTCCATCCACCTTCTTTGCCTCATGTTTAGCTCTTTTTGATCAAAGAGATGCTTAAGACTCTTATGATCGGAGAAAACTTCAAACCTCACTCCGTACAAGTGATGCCTCCATATTTTCAAGGCAAACACTATGGCGGCTAACTCTAGGTCATGGGTAGGGTAATTAACCTCATGAGGCTTGAGTTGTCTAGACGCATAGGCTACCACTTGCCTATTTTGCATCAACACACATCCTAAACCTTTTCCCAAGCATCACAATATACCTCGAAGGGTACATTGGGGTCGGGCAAAACCAAAACTGGGGTAAAGGTCAACCTTTCCTTTAACTCTAGGAAGCTCTTTTCACAATCGGGATTCCATGAAAACGGGGTGTTCTTCCTAGTTAGCTTGGTTAGGGAAGAGCAATCTGGGAAAAACCTTTGATAAACCTACGGTAATAGCCTGCTAAACCCAAAAAGCTCCGTATTTCCGATACGGTGGTCGGTCTATCCCAATTCATTAGCTTCTATCTTACTAGGGTCAACGCTATACCCCCTTTTGATACTACATGTCCCAAAAACTTCACTTCCTCCAACAGAATTCACACTTAGAGAGCTTAGCATACAACTTCTTCTCTTTCAACACCTCTAAAACCAACTTCAGGTGACCTTCATGCTCCTCGTGAGTCTTTGAATAGATGAGTATGTCATCTATGAAAACAACCACGAACTTATCTAAATAGGGTCTAAAGATCCTATTCATATAGTCCATAAACACGGCGGGTGCATTTGTCAGTCCAAAGGACATCACGGCGAACTCAAAGTGTTCGTACGTGTCCTAAAAGCGGTTTTAGGTATATCCTCATCTCTTACTCGAATTTGGTGGTATCCGACCTCAAATCAATCTTGGAGAATACCACCGCTCCTTTCAACTGGTCCATAAGATCATCAATCCTAGGCAAAGGGTATTTATTTTCACCGTCACACGATTCAATTGCCTATAATCTATACATAATCTCATGCTCCCATCCTTTTTCTTAACAAACAAAACCGGGCTCCCACGGTGAGGCACTAGGTCTGATAAAACTCTTTTCTAACAACTCTTCCAACTGGGTTTTCAATTCCTTCAACTCCAAGGGTGACATCCTATACGGGGCTATCGAGATAGGTCCCGTTCCCGTACCAACTCGATGGAGAACTCCACCTCTCTCTCGGGAGGAACTCGGGTATCTCATCCGGAAATACCTCGGGGTACTTCTTACCACAGGAATGTCATCTATGTTCTGCTCAAAGTCTACCTCGCTAGCGGCTAGAAGGACATATCCCTTAGTTTTCTCCACTCCAGAAGACATCTACGACATTCACATAAAGTTTCAAGGTTTGACTAGTCTTGCTAGGGGGATGACGAAAAATAACAGATTTGGTATGACAGTCTAACAACACATGGTTAGCGTGAAGCCAATCCATGCCAAGGATTACGCCTATGTCTTTCAAGGGTAAACAAATTAAATCTATGACAAAAGATCTATTTTCAACGGTAAGATGGCAATTTAGACAACAGTTACATGTATGTACAGGACGGTTGGTAGGAGTAGAAACAACGAGATCAAAAGGAAGCTTAGAAACTTGCAAATTTAGAGACTCGACACTAGCATGTGAGATAAAAGAATGAGTAGCACCGAGTCATATAGCACGTTAAGGTCCTACCATTTAGTTCGCACTTACCTTCGATGAGGTCGTTGGATCCATGTGCGTCCTCTGCGTTGAGGGTAAAGACTCGTCCTTGGTGTTGCGGTCGGGATTCTGACTTGACGACCCTCCATTACTTTTGCAGTCCTTCGCATAGTGGCCGAGCTTGCCACATGAAACACACTCCTTGCCCGGCTCCGCGGGACGGTTGCCATGATTCTTTCCGCAGCGGGGGCACTCCAGCTTGTGCGGTAAAAGGCAGGGCTCCTTGGGGTGCCTTGTTCTTGTTCCCATTGGGCCCTCCTTGTTGATTGTTGTTGTTGTTATTGCGAGGACCGCCCATTCCGCCTTGTTGATGGTTGCGGTTTCCGCGGTTGGTTTGAACGGCGGCCTTGGGTGTTGCCGAGATGGTTGATTGTTGGGTCCTCTTTGTTGTTGTGGTTGATGATGTTGTTGCTTGAGCTGATTGGATTGGTAGGGATGGTAGTGGTTCCTCATTTGAGTCTGATTTGATGGCTTGAACTTCGGGGCTTGAGGTCCCAACCCACGGGACGATCCACCCTTGCGGCACTCATCTTCTTGTGCCCTTCTTCGATGATTCGGCACTTGTTGACTAGGGTCGGGAAGTCCCTAATCTCCATGTGTGCCACAGCAAAGTTAAGTTCGGCCCTTAGACGGCCTCGAACTTAACACACTTCCATACCTCATCGGGGTTCCCTTGGAAAACTCGTGAGAACTTGATCAACTCTTCAAATTTCGCCGTGTCCTGGGCGACAGACATTCCACCTTGGACCAACTGCATGAACTCAATGTCCTTGGCGTTCTTCACGGATTCGGGAAATACTTCTCATAGAAGTACGTCTTAACAGCTCCCAATTGATGGCTGCGCCGTAGCTTCTAGGCCTTCGGTGCCGGTCCACCAAAACTCAGCGTCGGCTTCCATCATGTAGGCAGCAAAGGTGACTTTCTCTTCCTCCGACAGGTAACCACGAGTAGATCTTTTCCATGTTCTTGATCCACTCATCAGCCTTGTCGGGGTTCAGAGCTCCACGAAAGGTTGGGGGATTAGCCTTGCGGAACTCCCAAAACGGGCTTGTTCCACGGCTTCGCGCGGGGACCTTGAGCAGCGTCCCTTGGTTGATTCATGCGGTCGAACATGCGTTCCATCGCCCTAGCCATTTCGCGTACAGCGCTGAGTCTCATCCCCTCGTTCACGCGGCGTTCGCGTTCCTATTCTGTCTGCGGGTGCCATTGGTCCCTAAGCACACAAGTCAACAAATACCGAGGTGATCAGGCTCAACATTCCGAACTGAATGAGCTAGTTACCATGGCATAGACAGAGACAAGGTCATGAATGCCTACCCTATAGCTTATCTCTAATAGCTAAGCACTACACATGACATACTAACGTAACATGCTTCTAAAGCATGGTCGTCCAATCCTAAGGCTAATGAGAATCGACCTGATACCATAATGTAACACCCTAATATTTAACCTCAATACGCCTAGGACGTATCAAGACTAATTATTAGTTATTACTTCTCTTTAAATTCATTTATAAAATACTTAGCGGAAAATACGGGTAAATTTTTTTTTTGAAATGATTTATATAAACCAAAGTGCGAGCCTTTGCGCGTAACATAAACAACGTGAAGCGGAAGAATAAATAAAACATACAGAATATACACATTAAAGAACACATCCATCATAAACATCATTCCTCATTACTTTAGATAATATAGTTTAGTACATCACAACGGAGATATAACAGAAACATAAAGTCTTACCCGCACAGTGGGCAGAGCTTGAGTACAATGGGAAACATAAAGACAAATACATGGTAATAATCCCAAAAGATAAACACCCAACTATCACTACCCTCCCACTCCAAGCCTCCTGGTGACGCCGTCCTCGGTGGGGAGATGTAGCCCGCGAACTGACGAAGCTCCTCGGATGTAGCCCAACGAAGCGGAGATCTAGGCATGGGAATCGAGGGGACAGCGTGGCCTCCGCGTCGTGGTCGCCTCTCGGGCTGTCGAACGCGCCTCGCATGCCTCGGCTGGGCCGTGTCCTCACTACCTCCTCCGTGACCCATAGGGAACGAAGGGAAGATCCCTCCGAAGGATCAGCCTCTGATCGAGTACGGGGAACATACTCGGATATCCGCGTACCTCCGACGAAGGTCGGCACGACGTCTACTCATCTCGGGTCGTGTCCTCTCGAAGATCAGGTCGTCGCCAAAGGGTGAAGTCGGATCGAAGTGATAGCTGGAGACGGGGGAAGCAAAAGGGCGTCCCACATATGCAAAACGCGCACCTCGCAATGACCCTTGAAGTGGTAGGACTGATGCTCGGGGTCATAGTGCACCTCCCATGTAGGCGGGTCAATGAAAATCACGAACGACGCCATCGATATCTGAAGACGTAACGGAAAGAAACAGAGAGAGGGGTGAGAATTCTTACTAAAGAATCTCATAGGAAGTCCTCTATCCTAGTGCCATCGTTTACGTCCCAGGAACCTTGGGTTTATTATGAAAATGTTGAGCATGCATAGGTTCATTATGAGGTTTTCACAAAGGTCGTTGTCCAAGGTCCATGTCTTTTATAATGATTCTTAATGCATGTATGCAACATAATGTTTCATGGATGCATGGTAGCACTTTAGGTAAATCAAACAATAATTCAAACAACATTGTGTGGCATGAAACTTTTCTTTGATCATCTTTCCTTTTCTCATACTTGTGTCACCAATAATATAGTAACCGCACCCCTAAACTAGGCTATGAGCTCATACCTTAACTAGTCGTCACTAGTTCTTACTTATCCTCTTGATAAGCGAATCATAAATATCATAATCCCGACTCCCAGAGTACGGGTAGGGGCCTAAGGATCACCCATCATGGGACTTTCTCCTTCTTCGAAACGCATCGACTGGTTAAGACCAACGACTTTGTCCGCTTCGGTATGGCTCGACGTCCATACCCCCACGGGTTTACTTTCTCCTCAGGAGGAGAAATGCGTCTCGGCATATAACTTTTAAACTTCATATTTCTCAAAAACTTTCTTTTTGTCCCTCAAATTTGACGGAAATTCGGCGGCATAACAGCTCTCTCAGAATTTCCTCAAATTTGAGTCATGCCACATAATTTCAGTCACATGCATCATTTTCATGGAACTTTCTCATTGCCACAACTTTCTAGTTCACATGAGCATATTTCTCAATTTCATTCATATCTTTGAAACATTATGCATTTCAAACACAACAATTCATCAATTATGCATATAAAGTTTCATGCTCAAGGAACTAACATAATCACATCATCATACGTGTGCACGAGGTTCATCATCATAATCATACTCTCTCGTCCACCTATCTCAAGTATCTTATGCTTTGCCCCTTTCGGGCTTTAAACTTGTATTTGCATTATTATTACCCTCAAGGGGTTGGCACTTAAACTTTTCCTCTAAAATTTGAACTCACCAAGATTCCACTCAGCACTCAACATAAAAGGAGAAAATATATATCGTTTGCTTAAGGGGCTCTAAAATCTCCATTCGCGACCCTTTTAAGATCCATCTTCGCCTAAGACTCCATAATTAATTCTTAGATCAATTATGAGGGATTCCTAGGCATGTTCTCTAAGTTATAAACCACTTAGATCTCTTATCATCATCTTATACTTAGAAATTAGCACCTAATCATTTATGAAGGGATTCTTGTACATGTCTTACTAATTATGAATCATTTATCCCTGAATTAACCATTCTAAAACAGATTTGCACTTCTTTGTATTAAGGTGTTCTAGAATTCTCATCTCAAGTCCCTTTTTAGTTACTTATTCTTTACTAGCTTCTCTAAATCGATCCTTGCTTCACTCAACATAATTTTACACATTTAACACCTTAGAACAGCATTATACAGTAGCCAAACATAGAACGAAATCATGAACCCATAAGATCACATAATCTCTTGGGTTGAAATGCATATAAGTTGCTAGTTTTCTCTTGGAATGTTTCTGGAAACAAAAGGTGTTCTGGTAATCGATTACATGTTCCTAGTAATCGATTACCAGAGCTCAATTCATTCTGGGTTTTCAAAAACAAGGGTAATCGATTACACATAATGGTAATCGATTACGTAGGTTAAATGTTTCCAAAAAGTAAAGAACATAGGGTAATCGATTACATACGACGGTAATCGATTACTTAGGTTAAATCTGTTTCTGGAAGAGTAAAGAACATTTGGTAATCGATTACATTATAAAGTAATCGATTCCAGGGTTTTAGAAGGTCTGGGCATGAAAAGCCGTAGTAATCGATTACACTCCTTGGTAATCGATTCCAGAACCAAAAGTCCTTCGAAACCCTTCTGGTAATCGATTACATGGGTGGTAATCGATTACCAGAACCTTGAAAATTGAGAAAACATGATTTTGACACATTCCAAACTATTTTAAACCTCTTGAGACCTCATAAAACAGTTTTCCAACATTTCCTTGAAAATCATTCATGTATTTTACAAAATCAAACCATTGTTGGTTCATACCAAAACTCATCCATTTCTTTTTGAATGGAGTTTCCTTTTTAGGATACTTAGGGCAAGTCTTTGAGCTCTAGAGTGTTTAGGTGATGACAAAATCTTAAACATGCCATGCACTTTATTTTACTCTTCATTAGAAAGTAAAGTGAGAGCATAAAATAAATATGAGATGCAACTTCATTATTATCTTTAAGGATTAAGTGATGACTTGAAATATAAACATGAAATGCAAGCTTGGGAATTTAAATATGGTAATGCAAGTTCATTCATTTACTCTTGTGAAATTAGTGATAACATCAAAATAAACATGAGATGCAAGACATAAATTTAAACATGAATGCATCTTGTTTTTGTCTTAGCTAGAGCTCTTGCAAGACTTTTAGAGGAACATAAACCTCAACCCATTATGCATCATAAGGCAAGCTTTAGAGTTCTTAGCACCTAGACTTCAAGAGAAATCTTAAGGTTTGAACTCACCATCAAGCTTAAGGAAATGGACCCAAAGTTCATCACTTTGTCTAAACAAAACTACAAGAACTAAGTCATATTCTTTATTTTATTGCTCATAGGCTTCAATCTAGCGATTCTAAAACGGCCGACCAACTTTAAGGTTGGCAAGGGTAAGCCTAGAGCTCTTTGAAATCATGAGATTAACTTTCTTAACAAAACTTTCGTGATCTACTAGACATATTTTACAAACTTTGTTCAAATCCATAGAAGAAAAACTGAAAATCCTTAAAGGAAAGAGGAAGAGGAAAAACCGAAACTTAAGCCAAGAAAAGAAAGGAAATCCAAGCATGTATGGTCCAAGACCAAGTTGTTTCAAGCTTTAGAGGTTTCTCACATGACAACAACAAATCATTATCTTGAAACCTCATCATCAAGCTCACATTCTTTTTGTAAGAAGGCCTCTTGGCCGAAAAAGAAAGAGGAAGGAAAAGGAGTTTGAAACCAAGAGAAAAACTAGAACTTTCTTGAAGAACACAAACAAAAATCATCAAAACTTAACCCCTACCTTAAGAAGTCTTGAAGAGATGTAAGAAAGCTTTGTTTTCTAGATGGAAGGAGAAGGAAATCCTTTTGGAGTCTTGAGGAAGAAATCAGCCAAGTTGAGGGAATTTGAGAGGAATGAGAGAATTTGCAAGAAGTGTGAACTTACCAAGTGAACCAAAGTGTGACAAGGTTCATCAAGGCTTGGTATTTATAGAAAACTTGCAATATGGAGGCTGAAATGGGAGGGAACCGGCGGCCTTTTGGAGGAGGAGGAGGGAGGAAATATCTCTTACAAAGGTATGGGCTTAGGCATGGCAAGCATGGTTGGAAGCATGGGCAAGGTATGGCCTAAAGCATGGGCTTGGAGTGCATCACAACTCAACATGTGGCACCATTTTGGGGACAGATTTTCGGCCTCCTCATCAGCCAAGGGGAAGGGATTTTTGTTCATGTAATTGTGGTTTAAGGATGTGTTTAAGTGTTTCTATGATTAGGCTTTTTGATTAGGAGTTTGTAAGCAAGCGTTTAGGTGAGAAAATGGTTAATTGAGGTGGTTCAAGACTTGATTAGGAGGGTGATCTTATTAGATTAGTAATTTAAAATAATTCTTTTGGTCAAATGAGGTATGGCTCAATTCCTTAATTTAAGGAAAGAGAGAGAAAACACTATTCAAGATTCCATGACTAGAAATCTTGAATTTAAAGAATACCGTTAGAGTTTATCTAAGCAATCTTAGGTTCTAATTAACCTTAATAAATCATTTTGACTCTAGATTAATTATCGAAATAAATTAATCTTCGATTAGAGCCTAATATCGCTTAGGTTTGCTAATTGCTTCATTAGGCGCACTGTACACTGTTCTAGGGGCAAAATGGTAATTTTACACTAAAACTCCAGGGACCTTCCGGTCAACTAAACATCAAACATTGCTCATAAACATCATTCTAAACTTCCTGGAAAAGTTCGGGCTCAAACGGCATCTTTTACCCGTGTAGACACGCAGGGGTATTTTGGTCATTTTGAGCGGAAGTTTAGAAAACGAGGTTTCCTCCTGGATATCATTCATAACAGCATAATCCCCTTCAAACATCGAGTTGACCCATTCGAGGGTTGCCGGGGCAACTGCCTCGAATTTTCGGTAGAAATGACCTCAGGGCATTTTGGTCATTTGTACTCTAACGGCGAAATCGAGCGTACACCTTGAAATATCATTCTCTAAGTTTAAGGAAGGTTTTGGTGTTATTTGGAAGGGTTGGAAGTGAGGAAAAACCATTTTAGAACTTCCTTTAGAGTTAAGAACCATGTCATAAAGGCAGGCTTTCTTTGACATCTTTTCTTTCAAAATTTATTAGAATTTATAATTGATTTCGCTAGAACTCTTTAATTATATTGATTTATTTCATATATATATTGATACACTAGTTTTGGTAGAGAGTTTTGATGAAGTTAGGAAACCTTTTTGCTAAAATATATGAATTATGTATCCTGGAAATCAGATTTAGCAAGCATGTGAAATGTTTTGATTTTTGTTACTGTT
>JAMLFY010001245.1:0-15608 GCA_030441495.1 Dalbergia oliveri
TAAGTTAGGTATGAAAGGCTAAGTACCTTTTTACTAAAGAAAAGGTTCAAGAAGAGGTAAAGTTGGTACAACTTTATTTACTTTAAGCAAACCAATCACTTTATGAAAGTCCAAAAATATGTTGATGAAATTATATTTGGTGCCTCTGATCATTCTCTTTGTGAAAAGTTTTCAAAATTGATGCAAACCAAATTTGAGATAAGCATGATGGGTGAACTCAAATTTTTCCTTGGACTTGAAATAAAACAACAGAAGAAGGAACCTTGATCTATCAAGAAAAATATACAAAAGAGCCTTTGAAAAGATTTAATATGGATCAATCAAAACCTATGAGCACCCCATGCATCCATCTTAAGTCATTGATGCAAACAATAATGGAGAAAAGGTATCAGAAAGTAGTTATGGAGGAATGATTGGTTTACTTCTGTACTTTACAACAAGTAGACTAGACATCTAATTAAGTATGGGTATTTGTGCTGGATTTCAATCTAACCTAAAGCAATCACACTTAAATGTTGTTAAAAAAATCCTTAGATATTTCTGATACTACTAATCTTGGTTTATGGTATGAGAAAGGTACAACTTGTGAGATTATAGGACACTATGATGCTGATTTTGCTAGCGATAGAGTGGATAAAAAAAGCACCAGTGGATGTTATTGTTTCTTTAGAAAAAGCCTCATCATTTGGTCATGCAAGAAGCTGAATACCATTGTTCTTTCTACAGCTGAAGATGAATGTGTAACTGCACAAATTGTTGCACCTAGATGTTGTGGATAAAGAACCAACTAGAAGATTATCACTTGAGGTATTCCAAAATCCCTATCTTTTGTTATAATACTAGTGTTGTTAATCTTGCAAAGAGATTATCACTTCAGCACTCTAAATCCAAGCACATTGATGTTAAACATAATTTTATTAGAGATCATGTTCAAAAGGAGATGTTGAGTTAATGTTTGTGAATATTGAAGGCTAAGGGTTTGTAAATTCACCAAGCCATTAGCTTAAGATCATTTTTGTTGTTTGAAAAGCTTTTAAATCTCAAAAAATTTTAAAACTTGCATAGCATTCATGCATAAACTATAACGCCCAACTTTTACTCATTTAACAATTACCGAATTACCCTAGGTAATTCTTATATAAATTCGAAGACCGAACAATCCTCAATAGAGGAATATAACATTAGAAAAGAGGTTATGAACGATTCCTGCAAGAGTCGCAAGCCCCGAATTTCTGTACGTATAAAATGACCAAAATGCCCCTTAGGTTATTTTACTCAGAAAATAAGGATCGTGGGCCCCCCGTCCTCAAGGGGATGTTTTGAGGATAATAGGGGATTGTTTGTGTTATGTGTGTTAATAGAGGAGAAGAATCTCAATTTTGAGTTTCGACGCGCGAAATGACCAAAACGCCCATGCGGCCGTTTTAACTCAGATTTGCGTGCTGACTGAGCCCGAACCTCACTAAAATGTTTTAAAACATGTTTTTAAGCTATGATTAACCATTAGTTAAGCTCGGGTGGTCTGGTAAATTTTAAGTAAAATTACCATTTTGTCCCCTTCTTTGTGCAGTTTTGCGAATTTTGAGATTTTTGATTCGTATAGCAAAACATAAGCAATATTAGGCTCAAATTAAAGGTTATTAGATTCTAATTATTAATCTAGAGTCAAAATTATTTATTTAGATTGATTAGAACTTAAAATTGCTTAAAAACACTCAAATTGCTTACTAATTCACCTAAGCCCTTAATTGTAAATTCTCAATTTGCAAAGATACCTACCTACACCTACATAATACATGGAACACACAAATTTATCCTCCTTGGGCTGTAATGCACGAAATTTTGGTCCATAATGCATCAGAAAATTTGTCAAAGAGTGCACAAAAACCAAGGTATGAAAACAAGGAACCATGAAAACATGATTCCATGTTTTAAGCCACCAAACAAGATGATTTTTCTTCCTTGTTTCCTCCTCAAATTTGGTCAGACTTTCCTTATCCCTTTGTCCATTTATGAGCCTCAAAATCTCTATAAATAGGCATGCTTGAAGGAGTGTTAGAGGCCTTAGTTCATAACTTATACAATTCTAGTTTTTAGAAGCACCAAAAGCTTTCTTTCTTCCTCCTCTTGGCTGAAACTTCTTCTCCCATTTCTCAAAGAGATTTTCTTTCATTTCACTCAAGGAAACCAAGTTCTCTTCCTTTCCTTCAAATAAAATTAGGTAGGGAGTTGTTTTTAAGCTTAATTTCAAGTATTGATAAGTGTTGTTCTTGTTAAAATGATAATTTTATGTGCTTTCTTCTTACTTCATATTTCGGTTTTCCTTCTCATTTTCTTCTTATATTTCGGCCTTATGGCCTAGATTATGATGAGACCATGGTTGATGATGAGGTTCTTGAGTGTTGGTTGCAAAGCCTTCACAAGTTAGACCTCTAAAACTTGAAGGTTTCATTAGTTTTCAAAGTTTTGAAGCAACTATGTTTTTATGATAAAGGTCTTGATTTTAGAACTTGAAAAATAAATTGACACTTATGTTTCATTTCTTGTTAAGCTTTGTTTTTAGTTTAAAATGATGTTTAGCAATTTTTCATTTCTAGATGACTCTTGAACTTCTCCTTTCTTGCCATTTGATTTAAGGCCTAAGAAAGTTTTCTAGGATAACTCAGGAATGAAATCTCTAAAGTTCACTTTGTCTTGCTAAGATATATATTGGGTTGAAATTATAATTCTTTTAAAGTCTTGGAAGGAGCTCTAGTAAAGAAATAAAAATGAACTTGCATCCATGTTTAAGTTTATGCCTTGCACATCATGTTTACTTTTAATGTCATCACTAAATTCTCAAGAATGAATAAATGAACTTGCATACCTCATGTTTAAATTTCCAAGCTTTCATTTCATGTTTATGTTTCAAGTTGTCACTTAATCTCTAAAGATAATAAAAAGGCTGCATCTCATATTTATTTTATGCTTTCACTTTATTTTATAATGACTAAAAGAATCAACACATGACATGTTTATGTTTATGTCATCACTTAAAGATCCTAGAGCTCAAAGACTTGCCCAAGTATCACAAGCAAAGTTGGAACCATGGTAATAAAAACTCTAAAGCTTTCTTGAGATTATTGGAGTCAAAGAATTCATTCTTTAAAAAGTCTTAAGTTTGGAGCTTAATAAGATGTAATAAGAATTCTCTTCTCCCTTCATCTGTCAGTGCGGACTTACGCCGCTCCCTTGCAAGATTCTTTTCTCCCTCCACTTGGTCGATGCGGACACGCCGCTCCTTTTTTGCATCATGTTTATAATTCCAAGTTATCACCTTATAAAGACAAGATTAAAATGAGGTTGCATAGCATGTTTATAATTCTAGTTATCACCTAAATCTCTAAAGCTCAAGACTTGCTCCTTTTATCTTAAGTGAAAATTTTAATCATGAACATTCTTTCAATGTATAAAACGGCTCATGATTAAGGAAGGCCTAAAGTCCTATGACTTCTTTCAATTTTAATAAAAAGAATTAGTTTCTAAAGGAGTTTTAAGGTTTTACAAATATTTACAGGAAACTAGGATCACATGTGTACTTGAAATGTGATTTTAAGCAATTATATGAGGTTCATGATTCGGCCACTAATCTGAGTTTAGTACTACTGTATGATGATGGTTTAATATGTTTGAAGTTGTGATAATTATGGTTTATTGCTAAAGGAATGATTCTATGCATGTTAGAAATAAAACTAGCTTCCTAGAAAACCGTAAAAGCAAGATTTCTAGGACTCTAGAGAATGAAATTTATGCATTCTGTCCAGAACCTTTAGTGGCCTTAAGAAATAGATTTTATTATGTTTAGATAAGGGACAATGATTCATAATTGGTTTAGTAATTAATTTTAGCATCATAGGGAAAGCGGTAACGAGAAAGGGTTAAAAACGTAACTTCTAGCACACCAAAACCTTAAGAACAACTTACTGTTATGCTACCCCATATAGTCTAATAATGTTCTTAAGGCTTATAATTGATGGTAATAAATCCCTTAGATGCATAAGTAATTAGTTTGATAATTAAGGTTACCCAATTTTAGAGTTCGGTTATTTAAGGGAGCTTTACTATGAGAATTTTAGATGACATCTTTTGATGTTTGGATTGTAAGTCTATATGATGATGTAATGCCTACTAGAATTTGATATTATTGAATGATTTCATGGCTTGCATGTTATAGTTGCTATTGCAAACAATGAGAATGTTCATGCATCTTGATGATTATGATATAACATGCTAAGACTTAATGGTGACTTAAACTTATGAGGAAATGATCCTTTGGACCCATCAAACTATAGGTGGTGAAAGGTGATCCGAGAAATGATCCTTTAGACCCATCAGACTATAGGTGGTGAAAAGGTGATTCTTGCCCCCTAGCCCGTTCTCTCAAAAGGGTAGAGTCGATTTTAACTTATCAAAAGGGATAAGTATATGCTAGTGACGACTAGTAAGGTATGAGCTCATAACCTAGATTACTCCCAAAAGGGTGGAGCATAGGGTGGCCCCAAGGAAAATAATGATGATGATGACAAGATTTTAAGTCACCTAGGACACTAAAGAAATGAAATATGTGCACCATGTCTTGTGCATAGCTATTATGGTATGATGTTTTTCCATTTATGAGATGATGATGAGAAATATGATGTTCTTATATGTTATTATGATATGATGATGAAGGAATATGATGTGTTGATGAAAGGAAAAGTTCATTATAAACATGACATGCTAAGTTTATGATGCATTATAAGACGCATGATTAAAACCGACGAACCTCGGTAAAGTATATTTTCGAACTTAATAAATCAATCTTAGCATGCTCACTATTTCATAATAAACCCGAGGTTCCTGGGGACGATGATGATGACACAATGCATCATGAGGTGAGTACCCTACTGAGATTCTTTTATAAGTTTCTCACTCCCTCTATTTTTTTTCTTTCCATCTCGTCTTTAGAAATAGAAGGAAGTGTTCGTGAATCACGTTGAGGCTTTTATTGTAGCCAACTTATCCTGCTAGTTTCACTTGTATATTTCAGATATCTATCCCTATCCTTGGAGTGTTATTACTAGGTGCCATTAATGGATGTCCTTCCATCCATATATTATTTATGTTTTGTTAGATTGCCTACACCTAGTCTTATTTTGTTGGTAGGCAAAATATCTATGTGTTATGTAATTATGGATGTTATATGATGGAGCCAATATGATGTGTTTTTCATGCTATATCTGCACGTTATTCGCTTTATTTCGATTATTGTTCACGTTATGTGCGGCTCACGTTTTCAATTATGTTTTAAAAAAAAATGGCTCGTAATTTCACTAAGTATTTTCAAAGTATGATTAAAGAACTGAAGCAAAGAGTAAAGTCTAGTAATTAATCAGATACAACCTAGGTGTATTAGGTTAATTATTAGGGTGTTACATAAACATCTTTGGAGTCTCCCCATCAAGACTCTGAACTAAGGCCCAAATGAAGACATCAATGCAAGCTGAAAAATTGGTATGTAAGATCAGAAAGTCAGTGTGCAAGGTCATAAAGAAGGTTAAAAGTCTATAAAGTGGATCAAGAAATCACACCTGTGAGATTCAACTTTGTCCGACCCATAAAACAAAAACAACAGTTTTGCTAGCATACTTTCAGAGTGTTGCTCATTTATAGACTCATGTTGGTAATTTTATTTTGATGAGTGAAATTGCAAACCATTTCAAGTCTTGTCTATAGTTCTTTGTTGTGTGTAATCCGAATGAGTTAGATTTTTTATTTAGATTCATTTTACCATGGTTTTACATTTTTGTTCATGTGCATAAAAAATGAATGAAAAAAATCTAATCCATTACAGCCCATTGCATTTTGTTTTACAAATAAAATAATAAAAAATAAAATAAAAAGGTAGAGGAAGGAGTCACGGACTCCTATTCCTACCAAGAGTTGGTCACGAATAAGCAACGGACGAGGGAAAGCATTAACAAAAATAAAAATACGGTGGACACCATGATGGTATCCCTCTCCACTTCATGCAACACGTTAGAGTTTCTTTCGGTGATGAGCGAGGACCATGTAGCCAACCTTAAAAATGAGAACATTTGGATGTATAGAAAAAAGAGGGGAGCCACGGAAGGTTGAAGCTTTCAGGGGAAGAAGTGCATAAAACCACCATCAACAAGGAACACAACCAACAACAATTATCTGATTTTTCAAAAAAAAAAGCAAAAACAAAAACCAGAATCACGGAAGCAAGAGGAAAATAAAAAACACCAAAATAAAAACCCATACACAGAGACATCATAAAGCCAATTGGAGACAACCTTAAAAGAATTTAGTCCGACCAACAATTCCAGCTATACAATTTAGTAGCCAAAAAAAGAGAAAGAAAGAACCAGGTGAGAACAGAGCAGGTATCATCATCATTAAAATTTTTTTTTGACAAAAAAAAGGGGGAAAAGGGAGGAGGCCGCGGTGGTTCTCCCCCACTACCGCGGCCTCACATCATCATCATCCTCACATCCATCATCCTCAACTAGATCGGCCAACCTTAGCCATCAGCCGCACGCCCCTCCTCTATCCCGCGTCGCGCATCGAGAACCCACCGCCGGATTGGCCATTTCCAGCACTCCGCTACCAGCCTCGGCCCCTCGCCACTCTTCACGCGCCGCTTTCCGCCGCGATATCACGAAGCCAAAGCCGACCCACCACCGCTTTGGGACCCCTCCCCTTCGCCAACCTTGTCCGCCCATCCTTGAAGAATTTAAGCCCATCGTCTCGGATCTATCGTCCATTTAACCACCATCGCGGCCACCGCCACAGCTCGCATCTTCTTCCACCCGAGCCACCTTTCAACACCAACACTACTTCATCAACAACTGCGCCTCCCCACAGCCGGGTCTCTCCCACGCCTGAGAAGCTACATCAGCCTCCCCCTCCCTCCACCCTCACCTCCATGCGATCTCCACCCCTTTGCCACCAAAAACACCACGACTGCCCTCGGCCACCGCATATTCAGTTGCATGATTCCTCAAGTCTCCCCCTTTGGATCACGATCTCCGCCCACTTTTCCCCTCACTCGGCCTCGCCATCACCCTATGCCACCGCGATCTCCGGAGACTCAGACTTCCTCATCACCGCAAACCCCCATTACTTCCCCTCTTGACCCGCCTCGAGTTGATGCCGTCAACCGCGAGCTATCTACATCGCAGCGTTCCCCATGCCGGCTTGATTAAATGGTTGCGTCTGTATCGCCTCCGCGCTCATGATCCTGCGGTTTCCCATTTTTCCTTAGTCCAGAGTCCTCCCTCTTTCTTTCCCTCACTCTTTCTCTCTATCTCTAACTCTCTCTCCGTGTCTTTCTCCCTCCCCGTGTGCTTGTCTTTATTTTTCTTTCTTGCTGTTTTATGTTAGCGAGACCGCGTGTGCCCGGGCGAGGGTCAAGTTAGAAGTATGTTCAGCGCGTGTGTCAATGTGTGCGTGTTGTGTTTGAGGAGTTTAGAATTAGGTCCTTGAATTTTTATTATTATTATCCATACTTTTTGTTTAAGGATTGTTTTATTGTATTAATTTTGGACTTCGCTTTATTTTCAGAGACTTTAAATTTTTAAATTATAAGAAGAAATAAGTTCATTTTTTGCATTGCAGGATCCTTCAATTGTTGTTTGGGTTTGATTCGTCAGTTTAATTGGTGTTCAGTTTATTAGAGATTTAGTATCTTTAAGTAAGTTTTATCGTTATTTTATTATTTGTTTACTTTTAAAAATAAAATGAGTATTATGCTAGTTTATGTTTCCCTTTTTCTTTAGGTGTTGTCCTTTTGTTTTAAAATAAAAGTAATTTTCATTTAGTTAGTTTGGGTCAAAGGAAATAGGCTTACAAAAAAATTTAATGGGGTTAAAAATGAATTCTTTAGGATTTGCTTTTTTTATTTTTACAAAATAAATGAGAATAATTCCTTAGATGATATTTTGAAAATATGATTAATGAAGTAATGACGACTTGTTAATTCTGATATATTCTCTAAAATATTTTAGTTGTGACAGGTTGATATCTCTAAATCCCTTTTCAATAATAAAATCAATCAACCCACAACTATTTTATAGGTTATTGTGACTTTGAATTCCCCATTGAATTGAAGGATACGTAGGAGAAGGCGATTCTTATTACTTGTCAGTTAAATTAAATTTTCATAATTTTTGTCTATTGTAAATTTTTTTTATGAGATATTTTATTTATTTAATAATCATTTCTTTAGGAAATATTTTATTTCAAATAAAAAAGTTAATTTAGCCGGAATTGGCTTGTTAACTCGATTTCTAGACATCTAACTGTGACAGCCATGTTCCAAAATTTCTTTAAAAGTATGTTCTCTTTTATATTTTATTTTACTTTTGGAAAAAATATCAAAATAAATTTTTATCTTATTTGTAAATATTTATAATTCATAAGAGATTTTCATTTTCATATATTTAGTTTAAATTTGTTACTTATTTGTGAAATATTGTATTTTGAATAAAAATGTTATTTAATCTTAACGGTTTGTTAACACAATATTTTGAACACTGAAATCGTGAATACTGTGTCTCAATTGATTTTTTTAAATTTTTTTAAATTTTGTTGTAAATAAAAATATAAAAATGAATATTTTGAAAGGTTATTAATAATTTGCACAAATCAATTAAGATACCGTCTAAGGACGGGTGTATTAGTGCGTAGGACTAAAATCTAGTTTTCCCTATCAGTAGAAACTCCCGAGCTCAAGTCTAGTTTCAAAGACCAAATTTTTTATAAATGGGTTTTTCCATGTTTTCCCAATTTAAATAAACTTGGTGGTGACTCCAATTTTACAATTTTTTTCACTGCCCGTCGTTATCCCGTGGTCACATAGTGGCACTCTCACGGGGACTTCGTGAGTCAAGCCTAAATAATTGATTGTGCATATTATTATAACTTCTTTTAGTTTATTTTATTTTTTGATATTTATTTATTTATATTTTTATCTTGTTATTTTCTTTTTATGCTAGAATTTTGTCAAACATTATTTTGCTTCTTTTGATGACAACCATAAGGTAGACAACTTTTGTTTGCTTTTTTTTGTGAAAACTTTAGGGTAGGCAACTATTGTTGGTTTTGTATATTTGTTGTTTGTATTTATTTTGCAGGTATTTTACCATGGGTAGTTATAAAATTCCAGGTTTGTATGCTCCCTTCACAACACTCACACATTTATCACACATGAGCGGGGCCCTATACCCGGTTCTTAAGTGCAACTTAGATAGGTAAGAAATTATGGTGTAGCCATTTTGGATGTACATCCTTTGGTTATTGCAAAAATCTCATTTAGAGTGTGACTCTTTCGTGAATGTCCTACACCTAGTGGTTCACCTTTTGTGGATAACATTCCGAATGAGACTTTAACTCTAGAGATTGTAGAATCTGAAGATCATAGACCTACCTGGTGAAAGTGCTCACAATAGAACAACCATAGGACCACAATTTTGACACCCATATTTTACCTCAAATAGGACACAAAGGGAGCATACCTTTTCTTTAATTAATTAATTTATTTATTTTGTGTACATAAATTCTTTAACATGCAAGTGTTTATTGCCTTTTTTTATATATAAATAAAAAACTCACTTTTTCTTCGTCTACAAGATGTTTGTTAGAGAACCATATCAAAGTCTGTTGTGAGATCTAAAAATGGAAGCAAACATGAGACCAAACAATCATGAAGAGAAATTGAAAAAGACTTTGCAACTCAAAACCAAGAAACCTTACAATAAAGCCTTGAGATCCTTGAGTCAACTTGTTGAAAGCACCGCAACGCTTTTCTTTTTACTGAGAAAATATGGAAAAGTCTTGAGCCTATTAGAAGTGGAAAATAGAGGTAGAGGCAATCAGATGATTGGCCCAGGACTTATGATCCTCCACTCCATGTTCACCTTTTCAAGATTTCCAGTTGGCACCAACCCTTGAAGAATTTGAACGAATCCTATTACCGCTGAAGGAGAAAAACCTTACAATTACCAAGGACATTATGCTTCTTTGCACACTATAGCAAATGTCCTAAAGGTAAATGTAAGAAATTTGCATGAAGCCCAAGAAATGTAGAAATGAGACAAAGGGGTTCACAAGAGATTATTTGGAGAAGCACTTGAGACTGAAGCTTAGCTGAAGATTTGGACACTTTTTCATGTGTTCACCCTTACCATTTATGGACCATCTTGTTTCCCAATATTGACGGTTTCATAGATCTTGGAGGAATTGATGTATTCCTTGCTAGAAAGTTTCATGGTCACAATCATGTTCCGGCCCTCCTAGCAGGGTCTCACCGTTGGATTTTTGTCATGAGAAGAATGGTAAGAGAATTTTGTGTTGTTTACCAATACTAATATGTTGGGTTATTACATATCTTCCAAAGAAATTACAAGGCATCCTGCCCCTTGATGATCTAAAAATGCATCGTATCAAGAAGAGTGGTTGAACAAATGGCTGAAACCTTGTTAAATTGAATGAAAGGTGATTCGAGGATACCCTTGGTGGGAAGATGGGCAGACCTTGATTTACCAGTGTGAGACTTTCCAAATGTACCCCTTATGGGTACTCGAGGGTGTATAAATTACAATCCAAGGATTTGGTGTTGCGCTAGCTTGGTTACCCTATGATGGGACCGCCTTCCAAAGCTGCAATTACTCCATTTGTCCTTTATTACCTAGATTCCCATGACATTGGCCTATTACGGAAGGTCCGATTTGCTTGGAACAATGTCATTCGAAAAGGAAAAGAATTGGGAGCTAGGAGTTGTCGGTAAAGAAAATTACCGCCAATGGGTGAAAGAGGGCTCAAGAGGTCAAGTTGCCATTTAGAATCTTGAAAGATTATTCATTACAAGACATCGATCTTGCATTCTAATGAAAATGAAGAAATCAAAGAAATGAAAGAAAGGTTGGACAAGGTTAAACAAGAAAAGGTACAAGTGGAGTTCGAGTTGAAGCTGCAACCATGATTATGCAACATTAAAGCGGAAATTTGAAAAAGATCAGATTCTACAAGGAACTGAGGAAAAGGCTAAAAATGGGGCAGGAGCACATGGTAAAGACCAAAGAATGTTTTGAAGCTGCCAATAAAGAACTAAGGCTTCGAGGCAAGAACGTGATATGGCAATAACTAAAATTAGCAACTAAATAGCTACTTTGAAAGCCAAATTGTCAAGAAAGCCGCTTAGCACTTAACATTAAAAGCAACAATAAAGAAATAACAAGAATATCAGATGGAAGTCAAATTAAGACCATGAAAAATTGATTAAATTAAGCTTCCTTAGGAGAAGTAACGCCCCAATTTTTACTGTAATTTTTACTGTCATTAGGAATTACCGAATTACCGTAGGTAAATATTATATAAAATTTGAGACCAAACAATCCTTAATAAAGGAATATAACGTTAGAAGAGAAGTTAGGAGCAATTCGTGCAAGTATTGCAAACCCCAATTTTCTGTACGTGTAAAATGACCAAAATGCCCCTGAGGTTATTTTACTAAAATGAGGATCGTGGGCCCCACCCATCCTCAAGGGGATGTTTTGATGTTAATAAGGGATTGTTTGTGTTATGTGTGTTAATAGAGGAGAAGAATCCTAATTTTGAGCTCCGACGCGAAATGACCAAAACGCCCTTGCGCGTTTTAACTCCGATTGCGTGCCGACTTAGCCCGAACCTCACTAAAATGTGTTAAAAGGTGTTTTTAAGCCATGATTAACCATTGGTTAAGCTCGGGTGGTCTCGGGCAATTTTTAAGTAAAATGACCGTTTTGCCCGTCTTTGTGCAGTTTTACAAATTTTGAGATTTTTGATTCGTCTAACGAAACCTAAGCAATATTAGGCTCAAATTAAAGCTTATTAAATTCTAATTATTAATCTAGAGTCAAAATTATTTATTTAAATTGATTAGAACCTAAAATTGCTTTAAAACACTCAAATTGCTTACTAATTCACCTAAGCCCTTAACCGTAAATTCTCTAAATTGCATGAATACCTTGCCTACACCTAAATAATACATGGAACACACAAAACCCTCTTCCATGAGGCTGTAATGCACGAAATAATGCAGCCATAATCATCAAAAAATTGCACTAAAACATAATGCCAAAAATCACCATAAAACAAGGAACTTTGAAACATGATTCCATGTTTTAAGCCACCAAACAAGATGATTTTTCCTTCCTTGTTTCCTCCTCAAATTGGTCAGATTTTCCTTCCTCTTGTCCATTTATGAGCTTGAATTCTTCTATAAATAGGCATGCTTAGAAGTCATTAGAGACTTGCTCAAAAATTTCACAACTTCTAGTTTTTCCTAAGCACCAAAAGCTTTCTTTCTTTCTTCCCCCTTGGCTGAAATTCTTTCTTCAAGTTTTCAAGAATATTTTCTTTCATTTCACTCCAAGAAACCAAGTTCTCTTCCTTTCCTTCAAATCAGATTAGGTAGGGAGTTGTTTTTAAGTTTATTTCTATGTTTTGCTAAGTGTTGTTCTTGGTTCAAAATGATGATTTCATGGATTTTCTCTAGTTTTTCCATTTGGTTTTCTTCTTCCTTTTTCTTTAACCAATTCGGCCATATGGCCTAGGTGGGACTAAGATGATGGCTTGATGATGAGGACCTTGAAGGTGGGTTGTGAATCCATCACAAGTTAGGCCTCTAAAGCTTGAAAGTTCCACTTGATGCAAAACTTTAAAGAATGATGTTTTTATGATGATTTTATGATCTTGAGTTTAGAATTTGAAAGATGTATTTTTCACTTTGTCTTGCTAAGATATATATATTGAATTTATATTTCTATAAAGTCTTGAAGGAGCTCTAGTAAAGAAATCAAATGAACTTGCATCCATGTTTAAGTTTATGCCTTGCATAATCATGTTTACTTTCTATGTCATCACTAAAATTTCAAGAATGAATAAATGAACTTGCATACTCATGTTTAAATTTCCAAGCTTGCATTTCATGTTTATATTTCAAGTTGTCACTTAATCTCTAAAGATAATAAAGAAGTTGCATCTCATATTTATTTTATGCTCTCACTTTATTTTATAATGGCTAAAAGAATCAACGCATGACATGTTTATTTTTATGTCATCACCTAAAGATCCTAGAGCTCAAAGACTTGCCCAAGTATCACAAGCAAAGAAATAAGATTATTGGAGTTAAAGAATTGATTCTTTAAGAAGTCTTGAGATTGGAGCTTAAAAAGATGTAATAATAATTCTCTTCTCCCTTCACCGGTCCAGTGCGGATTACCGCCGCTCCTTTCTTAAGATTCTCTTCTCCCTCCACTTGGTCCTTGCGGACTACGCTCAGTTTCTTGCATCATGTTTATATTTCAAGCTCTTGCATCATGTTTAATTTTCAAGTCATCACCTTAAATCTTAAAGATAAAGAAATGGATTTGCATATCATGTTTATAATTCCAAGTTATCACCTTATAATGACAAGATTAAAATGAGGTTGCATAGCATGTTTATGATTCTAAGATATCACATAAATCTCTTAAGCTCAAGACTTGCTCCTTTTATCTTAAGTGAGAATTTTAATTATGAAGATTCTTTCAAAAAGAATTAGTTTCTAAAAGAGTTTTAAAGCTTTGCAAGGATTCTACGGAAACTAATATTTTATGTTCACTTAAAATGTGATTTTATACAATTATATGAGGTTCATGATTCGGCTTCTATGAGATTAGTACCAATAAATGATGATGATTTAATATGTTTGAAGTTGTGATAATTATGGTTTATTCTATGCATGTTAGAGATAAAACTAGCTTCCTAGAAAACCGTAAAAGCAAGATTTCTAGAACTTTAGAGAATGAAATTTATGCATTCTGTCCAGAGCCTTTAGTGACCTTAAGAACCAGATATTATTATGTTTAGATAAGGGACAATGATTCATAATTGGTTTAGTAATTAATTTTAGCATCATAGGGAAAGCCGGAACGAGAAAGGGTTAAAAACGTAACTTCTAGCACACCAAAACCTTAAGAACAACTTACGTCTATGCTACCCCATATAGTCTAATAATGTTCTTAAGGCTTATAATTGATGGTAATAAATCCCTTAGATGCATAAGTAATTAGTTTGATAATTAAGGTTACCCAATTTTAGAGTTCGGTTATTTAAGGGAGCTTTACTGTGAAAATTTTAGATGACATCTTTTGATGCTTTGGAATGTCAGTCTTATATGATGATGTAATGCCTATGAGAATTTGATATTATTGAATGATTTCATGGCTTGCATGTTATAATTGCTATTGCAAACAATGAGAATGTTCATGCATCTTGATGATTATGATATAACATGCTAAGACTTAATGGTGACTTAAACTCATGAGGAAATGATCCTTTGGACCCATCAGACTATAGGTGGTGAAAAGGTGATCTTGAGAAAATGATCCTTTAAGACCCATCAGACTATAGGTGGTGAAAAGGTGATTCTTGCCCCTAGCCCGTTCTCTCAAAAGGGTAGAGTCGGGATTTTAACTTATCAAAAGGGATAAGTATATGCTAGTGACGACTAGTAAGGTATGAGCTCATAACCTAGATTACTCCCAAAAGGGTGGAGTATAGGGTGGCCCAAGGAAAATAATGATGATGATGACAAGATTTTAAGTCACCTAGGACACTAAAGGAATGAAATATGTGCACCATGTCTTGTGCATAGCTATTATGGTATGATGTTCTTCTATGCATAGTATTTATGAGATGATGATGAGAAATATGATGTTCTTCTATGCATAGTATTTATGATATGATGATGAGAAATATGATGTTCTTTTGCATAGTATAGATATTTATGATATGATGATGAAGAATACGATGTGTTGATAAAAGGAAAAGTTCATTATAAACATGACATGCTAAGTTTATGATGCATTATAAGACGCATGATTAAAACCGACGAACCTCGGTAAAGTATATTTTCGAACTTAATAAATCAATCTTAGCATGCTCACTATTTCATAATAACCCGAGGTTCCTGGGGACGATGATGATGACACAATGCATCATGAGGTGAGTACCCTACTGAGATTCTTTTTATAAGTTTCTCACTCCCTCTATTTTTCTTTCCATCTCGTCTTCAGAAATAGAAGGAAGCGTTCGTGAATCACATTGAGGCTTCACCGGGTAGCTGAACTTGATCCTCTAGTTTCACTCGTATATTTCAGATATCTATCCCTATCCCTGGAGTGTTATTACTAGGTGCCATTAATGGATGTCCTTCCATCCATATATTATTTATGTTTTGTTAGATTGCCTACACTTAGTCTTATTCTGTTGGTAGGCAAAATATCTATATGATATGTAATTATGGATGCTATATGATGGAGCCAATATATTATGATGTGATGTTTGTAAATTCCTATGTGTCTTTTAAATTTTGCTAAATCATTCACGTTAAGCGCTCACGTTTTCAATTATGTTTAAAAAAAATGGCTCGTAATTTCACTAAGTATTTTCAAAGCATGATTAAGGAACTGAAGCAAAGAGTAAAGTCTAGTAATTAATCAGATACCTAGGTGTATTGGGTTAATTATTAGGGTGTTACA
>JAMLFY010001246.1:0-15602 GCA_030441495.1 Dalbergia oliveri
TTGAAGTTGTGATAATTATGGTTTATTGCTAAAGGAATGATTCTATGCATGTTAGAGATAAAACTAGCTTCCTAGAAAACCGTAAAAGCAAGATTTCTAGAATTTTAGAGAATGAAATTTATGCATTTTATCCAGAGCCTTTAGTGACCTTAAGAATCAGATTTTATAATGTTTAGATAAGGGAGAATGATTCATAATTGGTTTAGTAATTAATTTTAGCATCATAGGGAAAGCCGGTAATAGAAAGGGTTAAAAATGCAACTTCTAGCACACGTAAAACCTTAAGAACAACTTACTGTCTATGCTGTCCCATATAGTCTAATAACGTTCTTAGGACTTATAATTTATGGCAATAAGTCCCTTAGATGCATAATTAATTAGTTCAATAATTAAGGTAGCCCGATTCTAGAGTTTTGGTTGTTTAAGACAGCTTTTCAATAAGTGTAACACCCTAATATTTAACCTCAATACGCCTAGGACGTATCAAGACTAATTATTAGTTATTACTTTTCTTTAAATTCATTTATAAAATACTTAGCGGAAAATACGGGTAAATTTTTTTTTGAAATGATTTATATAAACCAAAGTGCGAGCCTTTGCGCGTAACATAAACAACGTGAAGCGGAAGAATAAATAAAACATACAGAATATAAACATTAAAGAACACATCCATCATAAACATCATTCCTCATTACTTTAGATAATATAGTTTAGTACATCACAAAGAAATATAACAGAAACATAAAGTCTTACCCGCTAGTGGGCAGAGCTTGAGGACAATGGGAAACATAAAGACAAATACATGGTAATAATCCCAAAAGATAAACACCCAACTATCACTACCCTCCCACTCCAAGCCTCCTGGTGACGCCGGTCCTGGTTGGGAGATGTAGCCCGCGAACGAAGCTCCTCGATGTAGCCCAACGAAGCGGAGATCTAGGCATGGGAATCGAGGGACAGCGTGGCCTCCGCGTCGTGGTCGCCTCTCGGGCTGAACGCGCCTCGCATGCCTCGGCTGGTGACCGTCCTCACTACCTCCTCCGTGACCCATAGGGAACGAAGGGAAGATCCCTCCGAAGGATCAGCCTCTGATCGAGCGGGGAACATACTCGGATATCCGGTACCTCCGACGAGGAGGTTGGACGGGTCCTCATCTCGGGTCGTGTCCTCTCAAAGATCAGGTCGTCGCCAAAGGGTGAAGTCGGATCGAAGTGATAGCTGGAGACGGGGGAAGCAAAAGGGCGTCCCACATATGCAAAACGCGCACCTCGCAATGACCCTTGAAGTGGTAGGACTGATGCTCGGGGTCATAGTGCACCTCCCATGTAGGCGGGTCAATGAAAATCACGAACGACGCCATCGATATCTGAAGACGTAACGGAAAGAAACAGAGAGGGGGAGAATTCTTACTAAAGAATCTCAGGAGGAAGTCCTCTATCCTAGTGCCATCGTTTACGTCCCAGGAACCTTGGGTTTATTATGAAAATGTTGAGCATGCATAGGTTCATTATGAGGTTTTCACAAAGGTCGTTGTCCAAGGTCCATGTCTTTTATAATGATTCTTAATGCATGTATGCAACATAATGTTTCATGGATGCATGGTAGCACTTTAGGTAAATCAAACAATAATTCAAACAACATTGTGTGGCATGAAACTTTTCTTTGAACATCTTTCCTTTTCTCATACTTGTGTCACCAATAATATAGTAACCGCACCCTTAAACTAGGCTATGAGCTCATACCTTAACTAGTCGTCACTAGTTCTTACTTATCCTCTTGATAAGCGAATCATAAATATCATAATCCCGACTCCCAGAGTACGGGTAGGGGGCCTAAGGATCACCCATCATGGGACTTTCTCCTTCTTCGAAACGCATCGACTGGTTAAGACCAACTTTGTCCGCTCGGGATGGCTCGACGTCCATACCCCCCACGGGTTACTTTTTCTCCTCACGAAGGGGAGAATGCGTCTCGTATAACTTTTAAACTTCATATTTCTCAAAAACTTTCTTTTTGTCCCTCAAATTTGACGGAAATTCGGCATAACAAGCTCTCGAATTTCCTCAAATTTGAGTCATGCCACATAATTTCAGTCACATGCATCATTTTCATGGAACTTTCTCATTGCCATAACTTTCTAGTTCACATGAGCATATTTCTCAATTTCATTCATATCTTTGAAACATTATGCATTTCAAACACAACAATTCATCAAATTATGCATATAAAGTTTCATGCTCAAGGAACTAACATAATCACATCATCATACGTGTGCACGAGGTTCATCATCATAATCATACTCTCTCGTCCACCTATCTCAGGGATCTTATGCTTTGCCCTTTCGGGCTTTAAACTTGTATTTGCATTATTATTACCCTCAAGGGGTTGGCACTTAAACTTTTCCTCTAAATTTTGAACTCACCAAGATTCCACTCAGCACTCAACATAAAAGGGAAAAAATATATCGTTTGCTTAAGGGGCTCTAAATCTCCATTCGCGACCCTTTTAAGATCCATCTTGCCTAAGACTCCATAATTAATTCTTAGATCAATTATGAGGGATTCCTAGGCATGTTCTCTAAGTTATAAACCACTTAGATCTCTTATCATCATCTTATACTTAGAAATTAGCACCTAATCATTTATGAAGGGATTCTTGTACATGTCTTACTAATTATGAATCATTTATCCCTGAATTAACCATTCTAAACAGATTTGCACTTCTTTGTATTAAGGTGTTCTAGAATTCTCATCTCAAGTCCCTTTTTAGTTACTTATTCTTTACTAGCTTCTCTAAATCGATCCTTGCTTCACTCAACATAATTTTACACATTTAACACCTTAGAACAGCATTTATACAGTAGCCAAACATAGAACCGAAATCATGAACCCATAAGATCACATAATCTCTTGGGTTGAAATGCATATAAGTTGCTAGTTTTCTCTTGGAATGTTTCTGAAACAAAAGGTGTTCTGGTAATCGATTACATGTTCCTAGTAATCGATTACCAGGAGCTCAATTCATTCTGGGTTTTCAAAACAAGGTAATCGATTACACATAATGGTAATCGATTACGTAGGTTAAATTTTCAAAAGTAAAGAACATAGGGTAATCGATTACATACGACGGTAATCGATTACTTAGGGTTAAATCTGTTTGGAAGAGTAAAGAACATTTGGTAATCGATTACATTATAAAGTAATCGATTACAGTTTCCAGAAGGTCTGGGCATGAAAAGCCGTAGTAATCGATTACACTGCCTCTGGTAATCGATTACCAGAACCAAAGGTCCTTCAAAACCTTTCTGGTAATCGATTACATTGGTGGTAATCGATTACCAGAACCTTCGAAAATTGAGAAAACATGATTTTGACACATTCCAAACTATTTTAAACCTCTTGAGACCTCATAAAACAGTTTTCCAACATTTCCTTGAAAATCATTCATGTATTTTACAAAATCAAACCATTGTTGGTTCATACCAAAACTCATCCATTTCTTTTTGAATGGAGTTTCCTTTTTAGGATACTTAGGGCAAGTCTTTGAGCTCTAGAGTGTTTAGGTGATGACAAAATCTTAAACATGCCATGCACTTTATTTTACTCTTCATTAGAAAGTAAAGTGAGAGCATAAAATAAATATGAGATGCAACTTCATTATTATCTTTAAGGATTAAGTGATGACTTGAAATATAAACATGAAATGCAAGCTTGGGAATTTAAATATGGTAATGCAAGTTCATTCATTTACTCTTGTGAAATTAGTGATAACATCAAAATAAACATGAGATGCAAGACATAAATTTAAACATGAATGCATCTTGTTTTTGTCTTAGCTAGAGCTCTTGCAAGACTTTTAGAGGAACATAAACCTCAACCCATTATGCATCATAAGGCAAGCTTTAGAGTTCTTAGCACCTAGACTTCAAGAGAAATCTTAAGGTTTGAACTCACCATCAAGCTTAAGGAAATGGACCCAAAGTTCATCACTTTGTCTAAACAAAACTACAAGAACTAAGTCATATTCTTTATTTTATTGCTCATAGGCTTCAATCTAGCGCGGATTCTAGAACGGCCGACCAACTTTAAGGTTGGCAAGGGTAAGCCTAGAGCTCTTTGAAATCATGAGATTAACTTTCTTAACAAAACTTTCGTGATCTACTAGACATATTTTACAAACTTTGTTCAAATCCATAGAAGAAAAACTAAAAATCCTTAAAGGAAAGAGGAAGAGGAAAAACCGAAACTTAAGCCAAGAAAAGAAAGGAAATCCAAGCATGTATGGTCCAAGACCAAGTTGTTTCAAGCTTTAGAGGTTTCTCACATGACAACAACAAATCATTATCTTGAAACCTCATCATCAAGCTCACATTCTTTTTGTAAGAAGGCCTCTTGGCCGAAAAAGAAAGGAAGGAAAAGGAGTTTGAAACCAAGAGAAAAACTAGAACTTTCTTGAAGAACACAAACAAAAATCATCAAAACTTAACCCCTACCTTAAGAAGTCTTGAAGAGATGTAAGAAAGCTTTGTTTTCTAGATGGAAGGAGAAGGAAATCCTTTTGGAGTCTTGAGGAAGAAATCAGCCAAGTTGAGGGAATTTGAGAGGAATGAGAGAATTTGCAAGAAAGTTGAACTTGGCAAATGATCCAAAGTGTGACAAGTTCTCAAGGCTTGGTATTTATAGAAAACTTGCAACATGGAGGCTGAAATGGGAGGGGGAACCGCGGCCTTTTGGAGGAGGAGGAGAGAAAATATCTCTTACAAAGGTATGGGCTTAGGCATGGCAAGCATGGTTGGAAGCATGGGCAAGGTATGGCCTAAAGCATGGGCTTGGAGTGCATCACAACTCAACATGTGGCACCATTTTGGGGACAGATTTTCGGCCTCCTCATCAGCCAAGGGGAAGGGATTTTTGTTCATGTAATTGTGGTTTAAGGATGTGTTTAAGTGTTTCTATGATTAGGCTTTTTGATTAGGAGTTTGTAAGCAAGCGTTTAGGTGAGAAAATGGTTAATTGAGGTGGTTCAAGACTTGATTAGGAGGGTGATCTTATTAGATTAGTAATTTAAAATAATTCTTTTGGTCAAATGAGGTATGGCTCAATTCCTTAATTTAAGGAAAGAGAGAGACACTATTCAAGATTCCATGACTAGAAATCTTGAATTTAAAGAATACAATTAGAGTTTATCTAAGCAATCTTAGGTTCTAATTAACCTTAATAAATCATTTTGACTCTAGATTAATTATCGAAATAAATTAATCTTCGATTAGAGCCTAATATTGCTTAGGTTTGCTAATTGCTTCATTAGGCGCACTGTACACTGTTCTAGGGGCAAAATGGTAATTTTACACTAAAACCTGGACCTTCTGCAACTAAACATCAAACATTGCTCATAAACATCATTCTAAACTTCCTGGAAAGTTCGGGCTCAAACGGCATCTTTTACCCGTGTAGACACAGGAGGGTATTTTGGTCATTTTGAGCCGGAAGTTTAGAAAACGAGGTTTCCTCCTCGGATATCATTCATAACAGCATAATCCCCTTCAAACATCGAGTTGACCCATTCGAGAGTTGCCGGGCAACTGTCCTTTAATTTTGTAGAAATGACCTCAGGGCATTTTGGTCATTTGTACTCTAACACAGAAATGGGCGTTACATTACTCCCCTCCTTAAAAAAATTTCGTCCTCGAAATTCGTTACCTTAGAAAAGCTCGGATACTTCATCCGCATCTCGGATTCCAACTCCCATGTGTACTCCTCCGTCTTGTCTCGTCCCCACGCGACTTTCACCAAAGGAACGGACTCTCCTCAACTGCCTCACACCACGGTCCACGATCCTCGTTGGTGAGGGTGAAAGTTAGGTCCTCCCTCAACTGTACATGCTCTGGCTCTAACACATGGCTAGGGTCGGATTGATATTTTCTCAGCTGGGAGACGTGAAAGACGTCATGAAGATTTGCAGATTTGGAGGTAGGGCTATTTTGGCGACCGTCCGACTTTCCGAAGGATTTCAAAAGGTCAGAAATCGGGACTCAATTTCTTGATTTTCATGGCTCTACCTATTCCTGGAGTGGGAGTTATTCTCAAGAAAACATGCTCACCTTCTTGGAATTCTAACGGCTTTCGCCGCTTGTCCGCATAGCTCTTTTGTCGGCTTTGAGCAGTCAAGATTCTATCCTTGATCATTTTTATTTGCTCTGTGGTTTCCCTTACTACATCCGGTCCCAAAATGCTTTGTTCTCCGAGATCATGCCAGCACAAAGGCGACTGACACTTCCTTCCATACAAGGCCTCGTATGCCATATCGATACTCGCATGATAACTGTTGTTATACGCGAACTCGATGAGCGGTAGGTACTTATCCCAACTCCCTTTTCTATCCAAAACACATGCCCTTAGCATATCCTCCAATGTTTGGATAGTTCTTTCCGATTGTCCATTTTTTGGGGGTGGTAAGCCGTGCTTAAGCACAACTTAGAACCAAACGCCTTTTGAAAGGCTTCCCAAAACGCGACGTAAACCGGATCTCTCCGAAATTATCGTCGATGGAACTCCGTGTAACCTTACTATCTCTTGGATGTACAACTGGGCCAACTTATCTAGGGAAAAGGTTAACTTGATGGGTAGGAAATGGGCCGACTTGGTTAACCCTTCCACTATTACCCATATAGCGTCATGGCCGGCTTGGGTTCGGGTAGGCTGGTCACAAAATCCATAGATATACTATCCCACTTCCATTCGGGGATAGGCAAAGGTTGCAACATTCCTGAAGGCTTCTGGTGCTCAATCTTCACCTTTTGACAGACCAAGCACTTACTAACCCAGGCTACTACGTCCCTTTTCAATCCGGGCCACCAAAACATCTTCTTTAAATCCTGATACATCTTGGTGGCACCAGGATGGATGGTGAAGTGGCTTTTATGGGCCTCCTCCAAGATACTCTCGGAGGTCACCATCTTGCGGTACACACATCCGCCCTTCAAACCTCCACAATCCATCTGCCCCTTGCTCAAAACCCTTAAGCTTTCCAGCCTTAACCGCCTCTAGAGTCTCCCTAAACTCCTCATTTTCTACTTGTGCCATCATCACCCTTTGTTTAAACCCACTTGTTACTGTAAGATGACACATCTTTACACTCTTTTCTGTTATTGACATCCCCAAATTCATGTCCCTAAACTTCTCTATGAGCTCAACTTCCTTGACCATCATGTGGGATAAGCGTAATGATTTTCGACTCAAGGCATCGGCAACCACATTGGCTTTGCCGGGTGGTAACTTAGGCCGAAATCATAGTCCTTTAGAAACTCCATCCACCTTCTTTGCCTCATGTTTAGCTCTTTTTGATCAAAGAGATGCTTAAGACTCTTATGATGGAGAAAACTTCAAACCTCACTCCGTACAAGTGATGCCTCCATATTTTCAAGGCAAACACTATGGCGGCTAACTCTAGGTCATGGGTAGGGTAATTAACCTCATGAGGCTTGAGTTGTCTAGACGCATAGGCTACCACTTGCCTATTTTGCATCAATACACATCCTAAACCTTTTCCCAAGCATCACAATATACCTCGAAGGGTACATTGGGGTCGGGCAAAACCAAAACTGGGGTCGAGGTCAACCTTTCCTTTAACTCTAGGAAGCTCTTTTCACAATCGGGATTCCATGAAAACGGGGTGTTCTTCCTAGTTAGCTTGGTTAGGGAAAAGCAATCTGGAAAAACCTTTGATAAACCTACGGTAATAGCCTGCTAAACCCAAAAAGCTCCGTATTTCCGATACGTGGTCGGTCTATCCCAATTCATTACAGCTTCTATCTTACTAGGGTCAACAGCTATACCTCCTTTTGATACTACATGTCCCAAAACTTCACTTCCTCCAACCAGAATTCACACTTAGAGAGCTTAGCATACAACTTCTTCTCTTTCAACACCTCTAAAACCAACTTCAGGTGACCTTCATGCTCCTCGTGAGTCTTTGAATAGATGAGTATGTCATCTATGAAAACAACCACGAACTTATCTAAATAGGGTCTAAAGATCCTATTCATATAGTCCATAAACACGGCGGGTGCATTTGTCAGTCCAAAGGACATCACGGCGAACTCAAAGTGTCCGTACCGTGTCCTAAAAGCGGTTTTAGGTATATCCTCATCTCTTACTCGAATTTGGTGGTATCCGACCTCAAATCAATCTTGGAGAATACCACCGCTCCTTTCAACTGGTCCATAAGATCATCAATCCTAGGCAAAGGGTATTTATTTTCACCGTCACACGATTCAATTGCCTATAATCTATACATAATCTCATGCTCCCATCCTTTTTCTTAACAAACAAAACCGGGGCTCCCAGTGAGGCACTAGGTCTGATAAAACTCTTTTCTAACAACTCTTCCAACTGGGTTTTCAATTCCTTCAACTCCAAGGGTGACATCCTATACGGGGCTATGAGATAGGTCCCGTTCCTACCAACTCGATGGAGAACTCCACCTCTCTCGGAGGGAACTGAGGGGTATCTCATCGGAAATACCTCGGGTACTTCTTACCAGGAATGTCATCTATGTTCTGCTCAAAGTCTACCTCGCTAGCGGCTAGAAGGACATATCCCTTAGTTTTCTCCCCACTACAGAAGACATCTACGACATTCACATAAAGTTTCAAGGTTTGACTAGTCTTGCTAGGGGATGACGAAAAATAACAGATTTGGTATGACAGCTAACAACACATGGTTAGCGTGAAGCCAATCCATGCCAAGGATTACGCCTATGTCTTTCAAGGGTAAACAAATTAAATCTATGACAAAAGATCTATTTTCAACGGTAAGATGGCAATTTAGACAACAGTTACATGTATGTACAGGACGGTTGGTAGGAGTAGAAACAACGAGATCAAAAGGAAGCTTAGAAACTTGCAAATTTAGAGACTCGACACTAGCATGTGAGATAAAAGAATGAGTAGCACCAGAGTCATATAGCACGTTAAGGTTCTACCATTTAGTTCGCACTTACCTTCGATGAGGTCGTTGGATCCATGTGCGTCCTCGCGTTGAGGGTAAAGACTCGTCCTTGGTGTTGCGGTCAATTTGACTCGACCCTCCATTACTTTTGCAGTCCTTCGCATAGTGGCCGAGCTTGCCACATCTGAAACACACTCCTTGCCCGGCTAGGCGGGACGGTTGCCATGATTCTTTCCGCGGGGGCACTCCAGCTTGTGCGGTCCGGGAAAGGAGGGGCTCCTTGGGGTGCCTTGTTCTTGTTCCCATTGGGCCCTCCTTGTTGATTGTTGTTGTTGTTATTGCGAGGACCGCCCATTCCGCCTTGTTGATGGTTGCGGTTTCGCGGCCGTTGGGTTGAACGGCGGCCTTGGGTGTTGCCGAGATGGTTGATTGTTGGGTCCTCTTTGTTGTTGTGGTTGATGATGTTGTTGTTGTTGCTTGAACTGATTGGATTGGTAGGGATGGTAGTGGTTCCTCATTTGAGTCTGATTTGATGGCTTGAACTTCGGGGCTTGAGGTCCCAACCCACGGACGATCCACCCTTGCGGCACTCATCTTCTTGTGCCCTTCTTCGATGATTCGGCACTTGTTGACTAGGGTCGGGAAGTCCCTAATCTCCATGTGTGCCACAGGCAAAGTTAAGTCGGCCCTTAGACCGGCCTCGAACTTAACACACTTCCATACCTCATCGGGGTTCCCTTGGAAAACTCGTGAGAACTTGATCAACTCTTCAAATTTCGCCGTGTACTGGGCGACAGACATTCCACCTTGGACCAACTGCATGAACTCAATGTCCTTGGCGTTCTTCACGGATTCCGGGAAATACTTCTCATAGAAGTACGTCTTAACAGCTCCCAATTGATGGCTGCGCCGTAGCTTCCAGCAGCCTTCGGGTGCCGGTCCACCAAAACTCGTCGGCTTCCATCATGTAGGCAGCAAAGGTGACTTTCTTTTCCTCCGACAGGTAACCACAGAGTAGATCTTTTCCATGTTCTTGATCCACTCATCAGCCTTGTCGGGGTTCAGAGCTCCACGAAAGGTTGGGGGATTAGCCTTGCGGAACTCCCCAAACGGGCTTGTTCCACAGCTTCAGGCGGGGACCTTGAGCGCGTCCCTTGGTTGATTCATGCGGTCGAACATGCGTTCCATCGCCCTAGCCATTTCGCGTACAGCCTCCAGTCTCATCCCTCGTTCACCGGCGCGTTGCGTTCCTATTCTGCTCGGTGCCATTGGTCCCTAAGCACACAAGTCAACAAATACCGAGGTGATCAGCTCAACATTCCGAACTGAATGAGCTAGTTACCATGGCATAGACAAGCAGACAAGGTCATGAATGCCTACCCTATAGCTTATCTCTAATAGCTAAGCACTACACATGACATACTAACGTAACATGCTTCTAAAGCATGGTTAGTCCAATCCTCAGGCTCAGATAATGAAACCTCTGATACCATAATGTAACACCCTAATATTTAACCTCAATACGCCTAGGACGTATCAAGACTAATTATTAGTTATTACTTTTCTTTAAATTCATTTATAAAATACTTAGCGGAAAATACGGGTAAATTTTTTTTTGAAATGATTTATATAAACCAAAGTGCGAGCCTTTGCGCGTAACATAAACAACGTGAAGCGGAAGAATAAATAAAACATACAGAATATAAACATTAAAGAACACATCCATCATAAACATCATTCCTCATTACTTTAGATAATATAGTTTAGTACATCACAAGAGAAATATAACAGAAACATAAAGTCTTACCCGTACTAGTGGGCAGAGCTTGCAGGTACAATGGGAAACATAAAGACAAATACATGGTAATAATCCCAAAAGATAAACACCCAACTATCACTACCCTCCCACTCCAAGCCTACTGGTGACGCCGTCCTCGGTGGGGAGATGTAGCCCGCGAACTGACGAAGCTCCTCGGATGTAGCCCAACGAAGCGGAGATCTAGGCATGGGAATCGAGGGGACAGCGTGGCCTCCGCGTCGTGGTCGCCTCTCGGGCTGTCGAACGCGCCTCGCATGCCTCGGCTGGGTGACCGTGTCCTCACTACCTCCTCCGTGACCCATAGGGAACGAAGGGAAGATCCCTCCGAAGGATCAGCCTCTAATCGAGAACGGGGAACATACTCGGGATATCCGCGTACCTCCGACGAGGAAGGTCGGGCACGACGGTCTGCTCATCTGGGTCGTGTCCTCTCAAAGATCAGGTCGTCGCCAAAGGGTGAAGTCGGATCGAAGTGATAGCTGGAGACGGGGGAAGCAAAAGGGCGTCCCACATATGCAAAAACGCGCACCTCGCAATGACCCTTGAAGTGGTAGGACTGATGCTCGGGGTCATAGTGCACCTCCCATGTAGGCGGGTCAATGAAAATCACGAACGACGCCATCGAATCTACTGAAGACGTAACGGAAAGAGAGAGAGGGTGAGAATTCTTACTAAAGAATCTCAGGAGGAAAGTCCTCTATCCTAGTGCCATCGTTTACGTCCCAGGAACCTTGGGTTTATTATGAAAATGTTGAGCATGCATAGGTTCATTATGAGGTTTTCACAAAGGTTGTTGTCCAAGGTCCATGTCTTTTATAATGATTCTTAATGCATGTATGCAACATAATGTTTCATGGATGCATGGTAGCACTTTAGGTAAATCAAACAATAATTCAAACAACATTGTGTGGCATGAAACTTTTCTTTGATCATCTTTCCTTTTCTCATACTTGTGTCACCAATAATATAGTAACCGCACCCTTAAACTAGGCTATGAGCTCATACCTTAACTAGTCGTCACTAGTTCTTACTTATCCTCTTGATAAGCGAATCATAAATATCATAATCCCGACTCCCAGAGTACGGGTAGGGGGCCTAAGGATCACCCATCATGGGACTTTCTCCTTCTTCGAAACGCATCGACTCGGTTAAGACCAGCGACTTTGTCCGCTTTGGTATGGCTCGACGTCCATACCCCACGGTTTACTTTCTCCTCAGAAGAGGAGAAATGCGTCTGGCATATAACTTTTAAACTTCATATTTCTCAAAAACTTTCTTTTTGTCCCTCAAATTTGACGGAAATTCGCGGCATAACGCTACTCTCCGAATTTCCTCAAATTTGAGTCATGCCACATAATTTCAGTCACATGCATCATTTTCATGGAACTTTCTCATTGCCATAACTTTCTAGTTCACATGAGCATATTTCTCAATTTCATTCATATCTTTGAAACATTATGCATTTCAAACACAACAATTCATCAAATTATGCATATAAAGTTTCATGCTCAAGGAACTAACATAATCACATCATCATACGTGTGCACGAGGTTCATCATCATAATCATACTCTCTCGTCCACCTATCTCACAGTATCTTATGCTTTGCCCCTTTCGGGCTTTAAACTTGTATTTGCATTATTATTACCCTCTAGGGGTTGGCACTTAAACTTTTCCTCTAAAATTTGAACTCACCAAGATTCCACTCAGCACTCAACATAAAAGGGAGAAATATATATGTTTGCTAAGGGGCTCTAAATCTCCATTCGCGACCCTTTTAAGATCCATCTTCGCCTAAGACTCCATAATTAATTCTTAGATCAATTATGAGGGATTCCTAGGCATGTTCTCTAAGTTATAAACCACTTAGATCTCTTATCATCATCTTATACTTAGAAATTAGCACCTAATCATTTATGAAGGGATTCTTGTACATGTCTTACTAATTATGAATCATTTATCCCTGAATTAACCATTCTAAACAGATTTGCACTTCTTTGTATTAAGGTGTTCTAGAATTCTCATCTCAAGTCCCTTTTTAGTTACTTATTCTTTACTAGCTTCTCTAAATCGATCCTTGCTTCACTCAACATAATTTTACACATTTAACACCTTAGAACAGCATTTATACAGTAGCCAAACATAGAACCAAATCATGAACCCATAAGATCACATAATCTCTTGGGTTGAAATGCATATAAGTTGCTAGTTTTCTCTTGGAATGTTTCTGAAAACAAAAGGTGTTCTGGTAATCGATTACATGTTCCTAGTAATCGATTACCAGGAGCTCAATTCATTCTGGGTTTTCAAAAACAAGGGTAATCGATTACACATAATGGTAATCGATTACGTAGGGTAATATTTGAAAAAAGTAAAGAACATAGGGTAATCGATTACATACGACGTAATCGATTACTTAGGGTTAAATCTTGAAAGTAAAGAACATTTGGTAATCGATTACATTATAAAGTAATCGATTACAGGGTTTCCAGAAGGTCTGGGCATGAAAAGCCGTAGTAATCGATTACACTGCCTCTGGTAATCGATTACCAAACCAAAAGTCCTTCAAAACCTTTGGTAATCGATTACATTGGTGGTAATCGATTACCAAACCTTTGAAAATTGAGAAAACATGATTTTGACACATTCCAAACTATTTTAAACCTCTTGAGACCTCATAAAACAGTTTTCCAACATTTCCTTGAAAATCATTCATGTATTTTACAAAATCAAACCATTGTTGGTTCATACCAAAACTCATCCATTTCTTTTTGAATGGAGTTTCCTTTTTAGGATACTTAGGGCAAGTCTTTGAGCTCTAGAGTGTTTAGGTGATGACAAAATCTTAAACATGCCATGCACTTTATTTTACTCTTCATTAGAAAGTAAAGTGAGAGCATAAAATAAATATGAGATGCAACTTCATTATTATCTTTAAGGATTAAGTGATGACTTGAAATATAAACATGAAATGCAAGCTTGGGAATTTAAATATGGTAATGCAAGTTCATTCATTTACTCTTGTGAAATTAGTGATAACATCAAAATAAACATGAGATGCAAGACATAAATTTAAACATGAATGCATCTTGTTTTTGTCTTAGCTAGAGCTCTTGCAAGACTTTTAGAGGAACATAAACCTCAACCCATTATGCATCATAAGGCAAGCTTTAGAGTTCTTAGCACCTAGACTTCAAGAGAAATCTTAAGGTTTGAACTCACCATCAAGCTTAAGGAAATGGACCCAAAGTTCATCACTTTGTCTAAACAAAACTACAAGAACTAAGTCATATTCTTTATTTTATTGCTCATAGGCTTCAATCTAGCGCGATTCTAGAACGGCCGACCAACTTTAAGGTTGGCAAGGGTAAGCCTAGAGCTCTTTGAAATCATGAGATTAACTTTCTTAACAAAACTTTCGTGATCTACTAGACATATTTTACAAACTTTGTTCAAATCCATAGAAGAAAACTAAAAATCCTTAAAGGAAAGGGAAGAGGAAAAACCGAAACTTAAGCCAAGAAAAGAAAGGAAATCCAAGCATGTATGGTCCAAGACCAAGTTGTTTCAAGCTTTAGAGGTTTCTCACATGACAACAACAAATCATTATCTTGAAACCTCATCATCAAGCTCACATTCTTTTTGTAAGAAGGCCTCTTGGCCGAAAAAGAAAGAGGAAGGAAAAGGAGTTTGAAACCAAGAGAAAAACTAGAACTTTCTTGAAGAACACAAACAAAAATCATCAAAACTTAACCCCTACCTTAAGAAGTCTTGAAGAGATGTAAGAAAGCTTTGTTTTCTAGATGGAAGGAGAAGGAAATCCTTTTGGAGTCTTGAGGAAGAAATCAGCCAAGTTGAGGGAATTTGAGAGGAATGAGAGAATTTGCAAGAAAGCTTGAACTTGGCAAATGATCCAAAGTGTAACCAAGTTCTCCAAGGCTTGGTATTTATAGAAAACTTGCAATATGGAGGCTGAAATGGGAGGGGGAAGGCGGCCTTTTGGAGGAGGAGGAGGGAGGAAATATCTCTTACAAAGGTATGGGCTTAGGCATGGCAAGCATGGTTGGAAGCATGGGCAAGGTATGGCCTAAAGCATGGGCTTGGAGTGCATCACAACTCAACATGTGGCACCATTTTGGGACAGATTTTTCGGCCTCCTCATCAGCCAAGGGGAAGGGATTTTTGTTCATGTAATTGTGGTTTAAGGATGTGTTTAAGTGTTTCTATGATTAGGCTTTTTGATTAGGAGTTTGTAAGCAAGCGTTTAGGTGAGAAAATGGTTAATTGAGGTGGTTCAAGACTTGATTAGGAGGGTGATCTTATTAGATTAGTAATTTAAAATAATTCTTTTGGTCAAATGAGGTATGGCTCAATTCCTTAATTTAAGGAAAGAGAGAGAAACACTATTCAAGATTCCATGACTAGAAATCTTGAATTTAAAGAATACCGTTAGAGTTTATCTAAGCAATCTTAGGTTCTAATTAACCTTAATAAATCATTTTGACTCTAGATTAATTATCGAAATAAATTAATCTTCGATTAGAGCCTAATATTGCTTAGGTTCCTGATTGCTTCATTAGGCGCACTGGACACGTTCTAGGGCAAAATGGTAATTTTACACTAAAACTGTGGGACCTTCCGCCTCAACTAAACTTCAAACCTTGCTCATAAACATCATTCTAAACTTCCTGAAAGTTTGGGCTCAAACGGCATCTTTTACCCGTGTAGACACAGGAGGGTATTTTGGTCATTTTGAGCCGAAGTTTAAACGAGGTTTCCTCCTCCGAATATCATTCATAACAGCATAATCCCCTTCAAACATCGAGTTGACCCATT
>JAMLFY010001247.1:0-15601 GCA_030441495.1 Dalbergia oliveri
TAACACCCTAATATTTAACCTCAATACGCCTAGGACGTATCAAGACTAATTATTAGTTATTACTTTCTTTAAATTCATTTATAAAATACTTAGCGGAAAATACGGGTAAATTTTTTTTTGAAATGATTTATATAAACCAAAGTGCGAGCCTTTGCGCGTAACATAAACAACGTGAAGCGGAAGAATAAATAAAACATACAGAATATAAACATTAAAGAACACATCCATCATAAACATCATTCCTCATTACTTTAGATAATATAGTTTAGTACATCACAACGGAGATATAACAGAAACATAAAGTCTTACCCGCACTAGTGGGCAGAGCTTGCAGTACAATGGGAAACATAAAGACAAATACATGGTAATAATCCCAAAAGATAAACACCCAACTATCACTACCCTCCCACTCCAAGCCTCCTGGTGACGCCGGTCCTCGGTTGGGGAGATGTAGCCCGCGACTGACGAAGCTCCTCGGATGTAGCCCAACGAAGCGGAGATCTAGGCATGGGAATCGAGGGGACAGCGTGGCCTCCGCGTCGTGGTCGCCTCTCGGCTCGACGCGCCTCGCATGCCTCGGCTGGTGACGTGTCCTCACTACCTCCTCCGTGACCCATAGGGAACGAAGGGAAGATCCCTCCGAAGGATCAGCCTCTGATCGAGAACGGGGAACATACTGGGATATCCGCGTCCTCCGACGAGGAAGGTTGGGCGACGTCTCTCATCTCGGGTCGTGTCCTCTCAAAGATCAGGTCGTCGCCAAAGGGTGAAGTCGGATCGAAGTGATAGCTGGAGACGGGGGAAGCAAAAGGGCGTCCCACATATGCAAAACGCGCACCTCGCAATGACCCTTGAAGTGGTAGGACTGATGCTCGGGGTCATAGTGCACCTCCCATGTAGGCGGGTCAATGAAAATCACGAACGACGCCATCGATATCTGAAGACGTAACGGAAAGAAACAGAGAGGGGTGAGAATTCTTCTAAAGAATCTCAGTAGGGAAGTCCTCTATCCTAGTGCCATCGTTTACGTCCCAGGAACCTTGGGTTTATTATGAAAAGGTTGAGCATGCATAGGTTCATTATGAGGTTTTCACAAAGGTCGTTGTCCAAGGTCCATGTCTTTTATAATGATTCTTAATGCATGTATGCAACATAATGTTTCATGGATGCATGGTAGCACTTTAGGTAAATCAAACAATAATTCAAACAACATTGTGTGGCATGAAACTTTTCTTTGAACATCTTTCCTTTTCTCATACTTGTGACACCAATAATATAGTAACCGCACCCCTTAAGCTAGGCTATGAGCTCATACCTTAACTAGTCGTCACTAGTTCTTACTTATCCTCTTGATAAGCGAATCATAAATATCATAATCCCGACTCCCGAGTACGGGTAGGGGGCCTAAGGATCACCCATCATGGGACTTTCTCCTTCTTCGAAACGCATCGACTGGTTAAGACCAGCGACTTTGTCCGCTTCGGTATGGCTCGACGTCCATACCCCACGGGTTTACTTTCTCCTCAGAAGGAGAAATGCGTCTCGGCATATAACTTTTAAACTTCATATTTCTCAAAAACTTTCTTTTTGTCCCTCAAATTTGACGGAAATTCGGGCATAACAGCTACTCTCGAATTTCCTCAAATTTGAGTCATGCCACATAATTTCAGTCACATGCATCATTTTCATGGAACTTTCTCATTGCCATAACTTTCTAGTTCACATGAGCATATTTCTCAATTTCATTCATATCTTTGAAACATTATGCATTTCAAACACAACAATTCATCAAATTATGCATATAAAGTTTCATGCTCAAGGAACTAACATAATCACATCATCATAAGTGTGCACGAGGTTCATCATCATAATCATACTCTCTCGTCCACCTATCTCAGTATCTTATGCTTTGCCCTTGGGCTTTAAACTTGTATTTGCATTATTATTACCCTCAAGGGGTTGGCACTTAAACTTTTCTCTAAGATTTGAACTCACCAAGATTCCACTCAGCACTTAACATAAAAGGGCAGAAAATATATATTTTGCTTAAGGGGCTCTAAATCTCCATTCGCGACCCTTTTAAGATCCATCTTCGCCTAAGGCTCCATAATTAATTCTTAGATCAATTATGAGGGATTCCTAGGCATGTTCTCTAAGTTATAAACCACTTAGATCTCTTATCATCATCTTATACTTAGAAATTAGCACCTAATCATTTATGAAGGGATCTTGTACATGTCTTACTAATTATGAATCATTTATCCCTGAATTAATCATGCTAGAACAGATTTGCACTTCTTTGTATTAAGGTGTTCTAGAATTCTCATCTCAAGTCCCTTTTAGTTACTTATTCTTTACTAGCTTCTCTAAATCGATCCTTGCTTCACTCAACATAATTTTACACATTTAACACCTTAGAACAGCATTTATACAGTAGCCAAACATAGAACCAAAATCATGAACCCATAAGATCACATAATCTCTTGGGTTGAAATGCATATAAGTTGCTAGTTTTCTCTTGGAATGTTCTAAAACAAAAGGTGTTCTGGTAATCGATTACATGTTCCTAGTAATCGATTACCAGAGCTCAATTCATTCTGGGTTTTCAAAAACAAGGGTAATCGATTACACATAATGGTAATCGATTACTTAGGTTAAATATTTCTGGAAAATAAAGAACATTTGGTAATCGATTACATTATAAAGTAATCGATTCCAGGGTTTCCAAAGGTCTGGGCATGAAAAGCCGTAGTAATCGATTACACTGCCTCTGGTAATCGATTACCAAAACCAAAAGTCCTTCAAAACCCTTCTGGTAATCGATTACATTGGTGGTAATCGATTACCAGAACCTTAAAATTGAGAAAACATGATTTTGACACATTCCAAACTATTTTAAACCTCTTGAGACCTCATAAAACAGTTTTCCAACATTTCCTTGAAAATCATTCATGTATTTTACAAAATCAAACCATTGTTGGTTCATACCAAAACTCATCCATTTCTTTTTGAATGGAGTTTCCTTTTTAGGATACTTAGGGCAAGTCTTTGAGCTCTAGAGTATTTAGGTGATGACAAAATCTTAAACATGCTATGCACTTTATTTTACTCTTCATTAGAAAGTAAAGTGAGAGCATAAAATAAATATGAGATGCAACTTCATTATTATCTTTAAGGATTAAGTGATGACTTGAAATATAAACATGAAATGCAAGCTTGGGAATTTAAATATGGTAATGCAAGTTCATTCATTTACTCTTGTGAAATTAGTGATAACATCAAAATAAACATGAGATGCAAGACATAAATTTAAACATGAATGCATCTTGTTTTTGTCTTAACTAGAGCTCTTGCAAGACTTTTAGAGGAACATAAACCTCAACCCATTATGTATCATAAGGCAAGCTTTAGAGTTCTTAGCACCTAGACTTCAAGAGAAATCTTAAGGTTTGAACTTCATCATCAAGCTTAAGGAAATGGACCCAAAGTTCATCACTTTGTCTAAACAAAACTACAAGAACTAAGTCATATTCTTTATTTTATTGCTCATGGGCTTCAATCTAGAGTATTCTTAAACGGACCAACTTTAAGGTTGGCAAGGGTAAGCTTAGAGCTCTTTGAAATCATGAGATTAACTTTCTTAACAAAACTTTTGTGATCTACTAGACATATTTTACAAACTTTGTTCAAATCCAAGAAGAAAAACTGAAAATCCTTAAAGGAAAGAGGAAGAGGAAAAACGAAACTTAAGCCAAGAAAAGAAAGGAAATCCAAGCATGTATGGTCCAAGACCAAGTTGTTTCAAGCTTTAGAGGTTTCTCACATGACAACAACAAGTCATTATCTTGAAACCTCATCATCAAGCTCACATTCTTTTTGTAAGAAGGCCTCTTGGCCGAAAAAGAAAGAGGAAGGAAAAGGAGTTTGAAACCAAGAGAAAAACTAGAACTTTCTTGAAGAACACAAACAAAAATCATCAAAACTTAACCCCTACCTTAAGAAGTCTTGAAGAGATGTAAGAAAGCTTTGTTTTCTAGATGGAAGGAGAAGGAAATCCTTTTGGAGTCTTGAGGAAGAAATCAGCCAAGTTGAGGGAATTTGAGAGGAATGAGAGAATTTGCAAGAAGTTGAACTTGGCAAGTGAACCAAAGTGTGACAAGGTTCATCAAGGCTTGGTATTTATAGAAAATTGCAACATGGAGGCTGAAATGGGAGGGGGAAGGCGGCCTTTTGGAGGAGGAGGAGGAGAGGAAATATCTCTTACAAAGGTATGGGCTTAGGCATGGCAAGCATGGTTGGAAGCATGGGCAAGGTATGGCCTAAAGCATGGGCTTGGAGTGCATCAAAACTCAACATGTGGCACCATTTTGGGAGATTTTCGGCCTCCTCATCAGCCAAGGGGAAGGGATTTTTGTTCATGTAATTGTGGTTTAAGGATGTGTTTAAGTGTTTCTTTGATTAGGCTTTTGATTAGGAGTTTGTAAGCAAGTGTTTAGGTGAGAAAATGGTTAATTGAGGTGGTTCAAGACTTGATTAGGAGGGTGATCTTATTAGATTAGTAATTTAAAATAATTCTTTTGGTCAAATGAGGTATGGCTCAATTCCTTAATTTAAGGAAAGAGAGAGAAAACACTATTCAAGATTCCATGACTAGGAATCTTGAATTTAAAGAATACAATTAGAGTTTATCTAAGCAATCTTAGGTTCTAATTAACCTTAATAAATCATTTTGACTCTAGATTAATTATCGAAATAAATTAATCTTCGATTAGAGCCTAATATTGCTTAGGTTTGCTTATTGCTTCATTAGGCGCACTGTACACTGTTCTAGGGGCAAAATGGTAATTTTACACTAAAACCTGACCTTCAGAGCAAACTAAACATCAAACATTGCTCATAAACATCATTCTAAACTTCCTGGAAAAGTTCGGGCTCAAACGGCACCTTTTACCCGTGTAGACACAGGGGTATTTTGGTCATTTTGAGCCGAAGTTTAGAACGAGGTTTCCCCTCGATATCATTCATAACAGCATAATCCCCTTCAAACATCGAGTTGACCCATTCGAGGGTTGCCGGGCAACTGTCCTGAATTTCGGGTAGAAATGACCTCAGGGGCATTTTGGTCATTTGTACTCTAACGGCGAAATCGGGGTACATTACTCCCCTCCTTAAAAAAATTTCGTCCTCGAAATTCGTTACCTTAGAAAAGCTCGGATACTTCATCCGCATCTCGATTCCAACTCCCATGTGTACTCCTCCGTCTTGTCTCGTCCCCACGCGACTTTCACCAAAGGAACGGACTTACTCCTCAACTGCTTGACACCACGGTCCACGATCCTCGTTGGTGGAGGGTGAAAGTTAGGTCCTCCCTCAACTGTACATGCTCTGGCTCTAACACATGGCTAGGGTCGGATTGATATTTCTAGCTGGAGACGTGAAAGACGTCATGAAGATTTGCAGATTTGGAGGTAGGGCTATTTTGGGCGCTGTCCCGACTTCTGAAGGATTTCAAAAGGTTCAAGAAATCGGGACTCAATTTCTTGATTTTCATGGCTCTACCTATTCCTGTAGTGGGAGTTATTCTCAAGAAAACATGCTCACCTTCTTGGAATTCTAACGGCTTTCGCCGCTTGTCCGCATAGCTCTTTTGTCGGCTTTGAGCAGTCAAGATTCTATCCTTGATCATTTTTATTTGCTCTGGTTTCCCTCACTACATCCGGTCCCAAAATGCTTTGTTCTCAGGATCATGCCAACACAAAGGCGACTGACACTTCCTTCCATACAAGGCCTCGTACGGTGCCATATCGATACTCGCATGATAACTGTTGTTATACGCGAACTCGATAGGCAGGTACTTATCCCAACTCCCTTTCTATCCAAAACACATGCCCTTAGCATATCCTCCAATGTTTGGATAGTTCTTTCGATTGTCCATCTGTTTGGGGTGGTAAGCCGTGCTTAAGCACAACTTAGAACCAAACGCCTTTTGAAAGGCTTCCCAAAACGCGACGTAAACGGATCTCTAGAAATTATCGTCGATGGAACTCCGTGTAACCTTACTATCTCTTGGATGTACAACTGGGCCAACTTATCTAGGGAAAAGGTTAACTTGATGGGTAGGAAATGGGCCGACTTGGTTAACCTGTCCACTATTACCCAAATAGCGTCATGGCGGCTTGGGTTCGGGGTAGGCTGGTCACAAAATCCATAGATATACTATCCCACTTCCATTCGGGGATAGGCAAAGGTTGCAACATTCCTGAAGGCTTCTGGTGCTCAATCTTCACCTTTGACAGACCAAGCACTTACTAACCCAGGCTACTACGTCCTTTTCAATCCGGGCCACCAAAACATCTTCTTTAAATCCTGATACATCTTGGTGGCACAGGATGGATGGTGAAGTGGCTTTTATGGGCCTCCTCCAAGATACTCTCTCGGAGGTCACCATCTTGCGGTACACACATCCGCCCTTCAAACCTCCACAATCCATCTGCCCTTGCTCAAAACCCTTAAGCTTTCCAGCCTTAACCGCCTCTAAGTCTCCCTAAACTCCTCATTTTCTACTTGTGCCATCATCACCCTTTGTTTAAACCCACTTGTTCCTGTAAGATGACACATCTTTACACTCTTTCTGTTATTGACATCCCCAAATTCATGTCCCTAAACTTCTCTATGAGCTCAACTTCCTTGACCATCATGTGGGATAAGCGTAATGATTTTCGACTCAAGGCATCGGCAACCACATTGGCTTTGCCGGGTGGTAACTTAGGCCGAAATCATAGTCCTTTAGAAACTCCATCCACCTTCTTTGCCTCATGTTTAGCTCTTTTTGATCAAAGAGATGCTTAAGACTCTTATGATCGGAGAAAACTTCAAACCTTACTCCATACAAGTGATGCCTCCATATTTTCAAGGCAAACACTATGGCGGCTAACTCTAGGTCATGGGTAGGGTAATTAACCTCATGAGGCTTGAGTTGTCTAGACGCATAGGCTACCACTTGCCTATTTTGCATCAACACACATCCTAAACCTTTTCCGAAGCATCACAATATACCTCGAAGGGTACATTGGGGTCGGGCAAAACCAAAACTGGGGTCAACCTTTCCTTTAACTCTAGGAAGCTCTTTTCACAATCGGGATTCCATGAAAACGGGGTGTTCTTCCTAGTTAGCTTGGTTAGGGAAGAGCAATCTGGGAAAAACCTTTGATAAACCTACGGTAATAGCCTGCTAAACCCAAAAAGCTCCGTATTTCCGATACGGTGGTCTATCCCAATTCATTACAGCTTCTATCTTACTAGGGTCAACGCTATACCTCCTTTTGATACTACATGTCCCAAAAACTTCACTTCCTCCAACAGAATTCACACTTAGAGAGCTTAGCATACAACTTCTTCTCTTTCAACACCTCTAAAACCAACTTAGGTGACCTTCATGCTCCTCGTGAGTCTTTGAATAGATGAGTATGTCATCTATGAAAACAACCACGAACTTATCTAAATAGGGTCTAAAGATCCTATTCATATAGTCCATAAACACGGCGGGTGCATTTGTCAGTCCAAAGGACATCACGGCGAACTCAAAGTGTCCGTACCGTGTCCTAAAAGCGGTTTTAGGTATATCCTCATCTCTTACTCGAATTTGGTGGTATCCGACCTCAAATCAATCTTGGAGAATACCACCGCTCCTTTCAACTGGTCCATAAGATCATCAATCCTAGGCAAAGGGTATTTATTCTTCACGTCACACGATTCAATTGCCTATAATCTATACATAATCTCATGCTCCCATCCTTTTTCTTAACAAACAAAACCGGGCTACCCGGTGAGGCACTAGGTCTGATAAAACTCTTTTCTAACAACTCTTCCAACTGGGTTTTCAATTCCTTCAACTCCAAGGGTGACATCCTATACGGGCTATCGATAGGTCCCGTTTTACCAACTCGATGGAGAACTCCACCTCTCTCTCGGGAGGAACTCGGGTATCTCATCAAAATACCTCGGGGTACTTCTTACCACAGGAATGTCATCTATGTTCTGCTCAAAGTCTACCTCGCTAGCGGCTAGAAGGACATATCCCTTAGTTTTCTCCACTCCAGAAGACATCTACGACATTCACATAAAGTTTCAAGGTTTGACTAGTCTTGCTAGGGGATGACGAAAAATAACAGATTTGGTATGACAGTCTAACAACACATGGTTAGCGTGAAGCCAATCCATGCCAAGGATTACGCCTATGTCTTTCAAGGGTAAACAAATTAAATCTATGACAAAAGATCTATTTTCAACGGTAAGATGGCAATTTAGACAACAGTTACATGTATGTACAGGACGGTTGGTAGGAGTAGAAACAATGAGATCAAAAGGAAGCTTAGAAACTTGCAAATTTAGAGACTCGACACTAGCATGTGAGATAAAAGAATGAGTAGCACCAGAGTCATATAGCACGTTAAGGTTCTACCATTTAGTTCGCACTTACCTTCGATGAGGTCGTTGGATCCATGTGCGTCCTCTGCGTTGAGGGTAAAGACTCGTCCTTGGTGTTGCGGTCGGGATTCTGACTTGACGACCCTCCATTACTTTTGCAATCCTTCGCATAGTGGCCGAGCTTGCCACATCTGAAACACACTCCTTGCCGGCTCAGGGGGACGGTTGCCATGATTCTTTCCACAGCGGGGGCACTCCAGGCTTGTGCGGTCGGGGAAGGCAGGGGCTCCTTGGGGTGCCTTGTTCTTGTTCCCATTGGGCCCTCCTTGTTGATTGTTGTTGTTGTTATTGCGAGGACCGCCCATTCCGCCTTGTTGATGGTTGCGGTTTCCGTTGGGGTTGAACGGCGGCCTTGGGTGTTGGAGATGGTTGATTGTTGGGTCCTCTTTGTTGTTGTGGTTGATGATGTTGTTGTTGTTGCTTGAACTGATTGGATTGGTAGGGATGGTAGTGGTTCCTCATTTGAGTCTGATTTGATGGCTTGAACTTCGGGGCTTGAGGTCCCAACCACGGGACGATCCACCCTTGCGGCACTCATCTTCTTGTGCCCTTCTTCGATGATTCGGCACTTGTTGACTAGGGTCGGGAAGTCCCTAATCTCCATGTGTGCCACAGCAAAGTTAAGTTCGGCCCTTACCGGCCTCGAACTTAACACACTTCCATACCTCATCGGGGTTCCCTTGGAAAACTCGTGAGAACTTGATCAACTCTTCAAATTTCGCCGTGTCCTGGGCGACAGACATTCCACCTTGGACCAACTGCATGAACTCAATGTCCTTGGCGTTCTTCACGGATTCGGGAAATACTTCTCATAGAAGTACGTCTTAACGCTCCCAATTGATGGCTGCGCCCGTAGCTTCTAGCAGCCTTCGGGTGCCGGTCCACCAAAACTCGTCGGCTTCCATCATGTAGGCAGCAAAGGTGACTTTCTGTTCCTCCCAGGTAACCACGAGTAGATCTTTTCCATGTTCTTGATCCACTCATCAGCCTTGTCGGGGTTCAGAGCTCCACGAAAGGTTGGGGGATTAGCCTTGCGGAACTCCCAAAACGGGCTTGTTCCACGCTTCGCGGGACCTTGAGCAGCGTCCCTTGGTTGATTCATGCGGTCGAACATGCGTTCCATCGCCCTAGCCATTTCGCGTAGGCGCTCCAGTCTCATCCCCTCGTTCACGGCGGCGTTTGCGTTCCTATTCTGCTGCGGGTGCCATTGGTCCCTAAGCACACAAGTCAACAAATACCGAGGTGATCAGGCTCAACATTCCGCTGAATGAGCTAGTTACCATGGCATAGACAAGCAGACAAGGTCATGAATGCCTACCCTATAGCTTATCTCTAATAGCTAAGCACTACACATGACATACTAACGTAACATGCTTCTAAAGCATGGTCAGTCCAATCCTAAGCTAGATGAAATTGAAACTCTGATACCATAATGTAACACCCTAATATTTAACCTCAATACGCCTAGGACGTATCAAGACTAATTATTAGTTATTACTTTCTTTAAATTCATTTATAAAATACTTAGCGGAAAATACGGGTAAATTTTTTTTTGAAATGATTTATATAAACCAAAGTGCGAGCCTTTGCGCGTAACATAAACAACGTGAAGCGGAAGAATAAATAAAACATACAGAATATAAACATTAAAGAACACATCCATCATAAACATCATTCCTCATTACTTTAGATAATATAGTTTAGTACATCACAACGAGATATAACAGAAACATAAAGTCTTACCCGCACTAGTGGGCAGAGCTTGCAGTACAATGGGAAACATAAAGACAAATACATGGTAATAATCCCAAAAGATAAACACCCAACTATCACTACCCTCCCACTCCAAGCCTCCTGGTGACGCCGGTCCTCGGTTGGGGATAGCCCGCGACTGACGAAGCTCCTCGGATGTAGCCCAACGAAGCGGAGATCTAGGCATGGGAATCGAGGGGACAGCGTGGCCTCCGCGTCGTGGTCGCCTCTCGGGCTCGAACGCGCCTCGCATGCCTCGGCTGGGTGACGTGTCCTCACTACCTCCTCCGTGACCCATAGGGAACGAAGGGAAGATCCCTCCGAAGGATCAGCCTGATCGAGAACGGGGAACATACTGGGATATCCGCGTACCTCCGACGAGGAAGGTTGGGCACGACGCTCTCATCTCGGGGTCGTGTCCTCTCAAAGATCAGGTCGTCGCCAAAGGGTGAAGTCGGATCGAAGTGATAGCTGGAGACGGGGGAAGCAAAAGGGCGTCCCACATATGCAAAAACGCGCACCTCGCAATGACCCTTGAAGTGGTAGGACTGATGCTCGGGGTCATAGTGCACCTCCCATGTAGGCGGGTCAATGAAAATCACGAACGACGCCATCGATATCTGAAGACGTAACGGAAAGAAGGAGAGGGGTGAGAATTCTTACTAAAGAATCTCATAGGGAAGTCCTCTATCCTAGTGCCATCGTTTACGTCCCAGGAACCTTGGGTTTATTATGAAAATGTTGAGCATGCATAGGTTCATTATGAGGTTTTCACAAAGGTCGTTGTCCAAGGTCCATGTCTTTTATAATGATTCTTAATGCATGTATGCAACATAATGTTTCATGGATGCATGGTAGCACTTTAGGTAAATCAAACAATAATTCAAACAACATTGTGTGGCATGAAACTTTTCTTTGAACATCTTTCCTTTTCTCATACTTGTGTCACCAATAATATAGTAACCGCACCCCTTAAGCTAGGCTATGAGCTCATACCTTAACTAGTCGTCACTAGTTCTTACTTATCCTCTTGATAAGCGAATCATAAATATCATAATCCCGACTCCCAGAGTACGGGTAGGGGGCCTAAGGATCACCCATCATGGGACTTTCTCCTTCTTCGAAACGCATCGACTGGTTAAGACCAACGACTTTGTCCGCTTCGGTATGGCTCGACGTCCATACCCCACGGGTTTACTTTCTCCTCAGAAGCAGGAGAAATGCGTCTCGGCATATAACTTTTAAACTTCATATTTCTCAAAAACTTTCTTTTTGTCCCTCAAATTTGACGGAAATTCGGCGGCATAACGCTACTCTCGAATTTCCTCAAATTTGAGTCATGCCACATAATTTCAGTCACATGCATCATTTTCATGGAACTTTCTCATTGCCATAACTTTCTAGTTCACATGAGCATATTTCTCAATTTCATTCATATCTTTGAAACATTATGCATTTCAAACACAACAATTCATCAAATTATGCATATAAAGTTTCATGCTCAAGGAACTAACATAATCACATCATCATACGTGTGCACGAGGTTCATCATCATAATCATACTCTCTCGTCCACCTATCTCAAGTATCTTATGCTTTGCCCTTTGGGCTTTAAACTTGTATTTGCATTATTATTACCCTCAAGGGGTTGGCACTTAAACTTTTCCTCTAAGATTTGAACTCACCAAGATTCCACTCAGCACAACATAAAAGGGAAGAAATATATATCGTTTGCTTAAGGGGCTCTAAAATCTCCATTCGCGACCCTTTTAAGATCCATCTTCGCCTAAGACTCCATAATTAATTCTTAGATCAATTATGAGGGATTCCTAGGCATGTTCTCTAAGTTATAAACCACTTAGATCTCTTATCATCATCTTATACTTAGAAATTAGCACCTAATCATTTATGAAGGGATCTTGTACATGTCTTACTAATTATGAATCATTTATCCCTGAATTAACCATTCTAGAACAGATTTGCACTTCTTTGTATTAAGGTGTTCTAGAATTCTCATCTCAAGTCCCTTTTTAGTTACTTATTCTTTACTAGCTTCTCTAAATCGATCCTTGCTTCACTCAACATAATTTTACACATTTAACACCTTAGAACAGCATTTATACAGTAGCCAAACATAGAACCAAAATCATGAACCCATAAGATCACATAATCTCTTGGGTTGAAATGCATATAAGTTGCTAGTTTTCTCTTGGAATGTTTCTGAAAACAAAAGGTGTTCTGGTAATCGATTACATGTTCCTAGTAATCGATTACCAGAGCTCAATTCATTCTGGGTTTTCAAAAACAAGGTAATCGATTACACATAATGGTAATCGATTAATAGGTTAAATCTTGGAAAGTAAAGAACATTTGGTAATCGATTACATTATAAAGTAATCGATTCCAGGGTTTCCAGAAGGTCTGGGCATGAAAAGCCGTAGTAATCGATTACACTACCTCTGGTAATCGATTACCAGAACCAAAAGTCCTTCGAAAACCCTTCTGGTAATCGATTACATGGTGGTAATCGATTACCAGAACCTTGAAATTGAGAAAACATGATTTTGACACATTCCAAACTATTTTAAACCTCTTGAGACCTCATAAAACAGTTTTCCAACATTTCCTTGAAAATCATTCATGTATTTTACAAAATCAAACCATTGTTGGTTCATACCAAAACTCATCCATTTCTTTTTGAATGGAGTTTCCTTTAGGATACTTAGGGCAAGTCTTTGAGCTCTAGAGTGTTTAGGTGATGACAAAATCTTAAACATGCCATGCACTTTATTTTACTCTTCATTAGAAAGTAAAGTGAGAGCATAAAATAAATATGAGATGCAACTTCATTATTATCTTTAAGGATTAAGTGATGACTTGAAATATAAACATGAAATGCAAGCTTGGGAATTTAAATATGGTAATGCAAGTTCATTCATTTACTCTTGTGAAATTAGTGATAACATCAAAATAAACATGAGATGCAAGACATAAATTTAAACATGAATGCATCTTGTTTTTGTCTTAGCTAGAGCTCTTGCAAGACTTTTAGAGGAACATAAACCTCAACCCATTATGCATCATAAGGCAAGCTTTAGAGTTCTTAGCACCTAGACTTCAAGAGAAATCTTAAGGTTTGAACTCACCATCAAGCTTAAGGAAATGGACCCAAAGTTCATCACTTTGTCTAAACAAAACTACAAGAACTAAGTCATATTCTTTATTTTATTGCTCATAGGCTTCAATCTAGAGTTCTAGAACGGCCGACCAACTTTAAGGTTGGCAAGGGTAAGCCTAGAGCTCTTTGAAATCATGAGATTAACTTTCTTAACAAAACTTTCGTGATCTACTAGACATATTTTACAAACTTTGTTCAAATCCATAGAAGAAAAACTGAAAATCCTTAAAGGAAAGAGGAAGAGGAAAAACCGAAACTTAAGCCAAGAAAAGAAAGGAAATCCAAGCATGTATGGTCCAAGACCAAGTTGTTTCAAGCTTTAGAGGTTTCTCACATGACAACAACAAATCATTATCTTGAAACCTCATCATCAAGCTCACATTCTTTTTGTAAGAAGGCCTCTTGGCCGAAAAAGAAAGAGGAAGGAAAAGGAGTTTGAAACCAAGAGAAAAACTAGAACTTTCTTGAAGAACACAAACAAAAATCATCAAAACTTAACCCCTACCTTAAGAAGTCTTGAAGAGATGTAAGAAAGCTTTGTTTTCTAGATGGAAGGAGAAGGAAATCCTTTTGGAGTCTTGAGGAAGAAATCAGCCAAGTTGAGGGAATTTGAGAGGAATGAGAGAATTTGCAAGAAGTTGAACTTGGCAAATGAACCAAAGTGTGACAAGGTTCTCAAGGCTTGGTATTTATAGAAAACTTGCAACATGGAGGCTGAAATGGGAGGGGAAACCGGCGGCCTTTTGGAGGAGGAGGAGGGAGGAAATATCTCTTACAAAGGTATGGGCTTAGGCATGGCAAGCATGGTTGGAAGCATGGGCAAGGTATGGCCTAAAGCATGGGCTTGGAGTGCATCACAACTCAACATGTGGCACCATTTTGGGGACAGATTTTCGGCCTCCTCATCAGCCAAGGGGAAGGGATTTTTGTTCATGTAATTGTGGTTTAAGGATGTGTTTAAGTGTTTCTATGATTAGGCTTTTTGATTAGGAGTTTGTAAGCAAGCGTTTAGGTGAGAAAATGGTTAATTGAGGTGGTTCAAGACTTGATTAGGAGGGTGATCTTATTAGATTAGTAATTTAAAATAATTCTTTTGGTCAAATGAGGTATGGCTCAATTCCTTAATTTAAGGAAAGAGAGAGAAACACTATTCAAGATTCCATGACTAGAAATCTTGAATTTAAAGAATACAATTAGAGTTTATCTAAGCAATCTTAGGTTCTAATTAACCTTAATAAATCATTTTGACTCTAGATTAATTATCGAAATAAATTAATCTTCGATTAGAGCCTAATATTGCTTAGGTTTGCTTATTGCTTCATTAGGCGCACTGTACACTGTTCTAGGGGCAAAATGGTAATTTTACACTAAAACTCCTGGGACCTTAGAGCAGACTAAACATCAAACATTGCTCATAAACATCATTCTAAACTTCCTGGAAAAGTTCGGGCTCAAACGGCATCTTTTACCCGTGTAGACACAGCAGGGGTATTTTGGTCATTTTGAGCCGAAGTTTAGAACGAGGTTTCCCTCGATATCATTCATAACAGCATAATCCCCTTCAAACATCGAGTTGACCCATTCGAGGGTTGCGGGCAACTGTCCTGAATTTCGGGTAGAAATGACCTCAGGGGCATTTCGGTCATTTGTACTCTAACGGGAAATCGGGTGTTACATTAGCCTCTCCCTCAGCATGTAAGTAAAGAACGCCACCTTTTGACGACTCTCTGTGGTGAGGATTTTTCTCCTAATTTGGATCTTACTCGGTTGTTTGATTAACAAGATCGGGTCCTAACAATCCTGCTTCCCTTAAAAACCAACACAATGGAGATTGACATTTTCTTCTATAAAGCTTCAAATGGGGCCATGCCAATACTAGTGTGATGGCTATTATTATAAGCAAACTCAACCAACGATAGCAATTTATCCTAACTTCCTTTCTACTCAATCATGCATGCTCTTAGCATATCTTCCAGAGTCTGTATAGTGCATTTGTTTGTCCATCCGTTTGGGGGTGATATGTAGTACTTAAACAAAGTTTGGTTCCAAAGGGTCTTTGGAAAGCTCCCTAGAATCTGAAGTAAATCTTGGGTCTTGGTCATAAACTTTAAAGAAGGAATACCATGTAGCCTCACTATTTCTTGGATGTACAAAGAAGCTAACTTATCCAAAGGATAACTAGCTT
>JAMLFY010001248.1:0-15596 GCA_030441495.1 Dalbergia oliveri
ATTTCTTTCAAGGCTTCTTAAGGTAGGGGTTTGTTCTAAAGTTTTTGCTTGTGTTCTTAGAAAGTTCTAATTTTTCTCTTGGTTTCAAACTTTTTTTCCCTTCCTCTTTCTCTTTTTCGGCCAAGAGGCCTTTTCATAGAGAGAACATGAGTTTGATGATGAGGTTTCAAGATAATGACTTGTTGTCATGTGAGAAACCTCTAAAGCTTGAAACAACTTGGTCTTGGACCATACATGCTTCTGAGTTTTCCTTTATTTCTTAGTTTTATTTTCAAGTTTTCTTCTTTCTCCTTTAAAGATTTTCGGTGTCTTTTTTCCTTTATTTGAACAAAGTTTGTTAAAGTTGTTAAGTAGATCACAAGGTTTTTGATAAAGAAAATTAATCACATGTTTTCAAAGAGCTCTAAGCTTACCCTTGCCAACCTTAAAGTTGGTCGACCGTTCTAAGAGTTTTACTCTAGATTGAAGCCTATGAAGCAATAAAATGAAGAATATGAGTAGTTCTATTTATGTTTGTTTTGTTAAAGTGTTGATGTTTTTGGTTTAATCCATTTTCTCAAGCTTGATGATGAAGTTTAAAGCCAGTTCTTTAAGGACTTGGTGTTAAGAGTCTTAAAAGCTCATCTTCATTGTTAAGATACATGTTGGGTTAAGGCTATTTATGTTCCTTTAAAGTCTTGAAGGAGCTCTAGTTAAGATAAAATAAGTTGCATTCATGTTTAAGTTTATGTCTTGCATCTCATGTTTATTTTGATGCCATCACTAACTTCATAAGAATAAATAAATGAACTTGCATTATCATGTTTAAATTCCCAAGCTTGCATTTCATGTCTATATTTCAAGTCATCACTTAATCCTTAAAGATAATAATGAGGTTGCATCTCATATTTATTTTGTGTCTCACTTTACTTTGTAATAAAGAGTAAAAATGAAGTGCATAGCATGTTTAAGATTATGTTATCACCTAAAGACTCTAGAGCTCAAAGACTTGCCCTAAGTATCTTCAATGGGGATCTCTAATAAAAAGAGATGGATGTGTTTTTAGTATGATTCAATGATGGTTTTGATTTCGTAAAATGTGAGAATGATTTTAAGAAAATGTTGGAAAGATGTTTTATGAGGTTCTCAGGTGTTTAAATAGTTTGGAATGTGTCAAAAATCATGTTTTCTCAAATTTCAGGATTCTGTACGATTACCAGCTTATGTATCGATTACCAAGAGGGAAATTCTTTGAAGGGCTTTCCTGTTTTGGTAACGATTACTAGAGGCAATGTAATCAATTACACGGCTGCTCTTCATGCCCAAAACCTAATGTCTCCAAACCCTGGAATCGATTACTATAGTGTAATCGATTACCCCTATGTTCTTTATTTTTTCAGTAAATAGATTAACCTCAGTAATCGATTACCATGATATGTAATCGATTACCCTTGTCCAAACCCAAATAATTTTAGTTCCTCGTAATCGATTACCAGGCACATGTAATCGATTACCAGGATTTTAATCTCTAAAATTACCCCAAGAGAAAAACTAGCAACTCGTGTGCATTTCTAATATGAATTTATGTGATTATGTATGGATGAACATTTTTGGTTTCTGCCCTCAATCCTTTTGTGGCCACCTGGATAACTTTTGTTTGAGGAGTTAGAATGCGTAATGTTATGTTTGAGTGAAAGTAAGGAACGTTTTTGGAGGATTGGAAGTAAAACAATAGGAAGAAATTATAACTAGAATCTTACAATGTTTAAACACAAGGATAATAACTTTATTCCAGCATAATTTGAGCTTAAGGATAATGTTTCATAACTAGTGAATTGTGCCTAAAAGTTGTTGAACATAGAATCTTAGGCAAGACAAAACTTAATAAAGAATTTAGGCATAGATTCTATAATTCTCTTAAGGAAGAATGATCTTGATGAGTAATTCATATGATGCTTGTTGGATGAATTAGGAAGCATAATGTTAGAAAGAATTTTAAGGAACGATTCCCTAGAATATGATAAAGATTTGCAATGGGTGAAAAGATTACTAGAACAAAGAATTAAGACCCATAAGAATCAAAGCATAAGATATCTTAAGATAAGGAGATGTGATGTAAGCTAGGAGATCGATGATAATGTTGACGTATGTGAATGTTTTTAAATACCGTGAGTATGAGAATGTATGGATGTGTGGCATGTTGCTATGATGATGTGATACGCTATGTTTAAATGCATGAAAACATGAGGCATGAATAGAGGATATGTTATATGATGTATTATGATTGTACGCTCATGTTGCATCCATACAAATATGTTAAAGTGGAATGATTCCTATTATGACTTCCCAAGTTAAGGGTTGTACTATTGCACCAAGAAAAGAATATGCATTCCCCTCTATTTTTTCCCCATATAAATCTAGCGACGGCTAGTTAGGATGAGCTCATTCCTAAGCGATAGGTGATTAGGAGTTGTGGTGACCATGCAGAAATCATTCTGGTCCCGCATGTTGGGTGGATTTTGGTGGCTATGACGAGGGTGGGAAAAATGAAAAAGTGAAAAAGTCATGAAAGGAACTCACAAGTTCAATTATGATAAAGTAAAAGATGCACATGCATATGTTTCATTGAAGTTTCATTGATGCTTTGATTAAGTAATATGTGTTATCTACGGTGCACTGTCATATTGCCATGCATACATAAAATATCTGTTGCATTCATAACATGAAGACATATGCTAAAAGTAACCCCACTCGGATAATAGGCTTTGAGAAATTAAAATTGAACCTATGCATGAGATTTTCCATAACGAAACTCCAAAAGTGGCTTGGGGCAATGACGATGACACTTGTGTTAGAGTCAAGCTAAGCCCTAGAACCTTGAATAAGTTTCTCACCCCCTTTCCTCTTTCCCTTGTCGTGACTAGGCGTAGGTTATGGAATTGTAACACCTAATAATTAACCCAATACACCTAGGAAGGATCTATTAATTACTAGACTTTACTCTTTGCTTCAGTCTCCTTAATCATGCTTTGAAAATACTTAGTGAAATTACGAGCCATTTTTTTTTTAAACATAATTGAAAACGTAGCGCGCTTAACGTGAATGATTTAGCAAAATTTAAAAGACACATAGGAATTTACAAACATCACATCATAATATATTGGCTCCATCATACAGGCATCCATAATTACATATCATATAGATATTTTGCCTACCAACAGAATAAGACTAAGTGTAGGCAATCTAATAAAACATAAATAATATATGGATGGAAGGACATCCATTAATGGCACCTAGTAATAACATCTAGGGATAGGGATAGATATTTGAAATATACGAGTGAAACTAGCAGGATTCAAGTTCAGTACCCGTGAGCCTCAATGTGATTCACGAACGCTTCCTTCGTTTTTGAAGACGAGATGGAAAGAAAAATAGAGGGAGTGAGAAACTTATAAAAGAATCTCAGGAGGTACTCACCTCATGATGCATTGTGTCATCATCATCGAAGGAACCTTGGGTTATTATGAAATAGTGAGCATGCTAAGATTGATTTATTAAGTTCGAAATATACTTTACCGAGGTTCGCCTTTAATCATGCGTCTTATAATGCATCATAAACTTAGCATGTCATGTTTATAATGAACTTTTCCTTTCATATATAATAACATAGTTATGCATAAAATCACATCATATTCCTCATCATCATTTCATAATACTATGCATAGCAGAATATCATATTTCTCATCATCATCTCATAAATACTATGCATAGCAGAACATCATATTCACATAATGCATTTACTTAGTTTCTTAGGTGACTTAAAGTTACTTTCATCATCATTTTCCTGGGCCACCCTATACTCCACCCTTTTGGGAGTAATCTAGGTTATGAGCTCATACCTTGCTAGTCGTCACCAGCACATACTTATCCCTTTTGATAAGAAAATTTCTCTTACCCTTTTGAGAGACAGACTAGGGGGCAAGAATCACCTTTTCACCGGATATATTTGATTGGGGTTTAAGGATCATTTTTCATATATTTTGAGTCACCTTTAAGTCTTTGCATGTTATATCATAATACAATTCTTCATTCATAATCATCATAACATTTTCTCATTTATAGTCTTATGCCGAAATAAATATACCAACTGGAATCATGCATCTAGGAGATTCCCAGGAAAGAGAGGTGGGTCACAATGGACACGCTTAAATACCAAATCTTTCCTTAGCCAGAATCTTTCCAAATTGCACTCTTACAGGAATACACTTTCTTCCAGGAATAGAATATGTCTTTATTTCATGCATAAGTTTTCATTGTTTGCAACAACAACTATAACATACAAACCAGGGAATCAATCAATGACACCAAATTCTTAATAAGCATCAAATCACATTTTAAGTACACATAAATTACTAGCTTCCCATAAAATTCTTACAAAGTTTTAACTCTTTTAAACTAATTCCTTTTGTTAAACTTGAAAGAAGTCATAGGACTTTAGGCCTAAATTAACCATGGGACCGATTTATAACTTGAAAGAATGTTCATAATTAAATCTTTCACTTAAGATAAAAGGAGCAAGTCTTGAGCTTTAGAGATTTAGGTGACATCTTTGAATTATTACCATGCTATGCAACCTTATTTTAATCTTATCTTTATAAGGTGATAGCTTGGAATTATAAACATGATATGCAATTCCATTTCTTTATCTTTAAGATTTAAGGTGATAACTTGAAAATTAAACATGATGCAAGAACTTGTAATATAAACATGATGCAAGAAACTTGGAGCGCGGATCCGCATAGGACCAGAGTAGAGGGAGAAGAGAATCTTAATAATCCAGCGGCGGAGTCCGCATAGGACCGGTGAGGGAGATGAGAATTACATTTTTTAAGCTCCAATTCTCAGACTTCTTAAAGAATAAATTCTTTAACTCCAATTATCTCATTTCTTCGCTTATGATTCATAAGCAAGTCTTTGAGCTCTAGGATTTTTAGGTGATGACATAAAATAAACATGCCATGCATTGACTCTTTTAGCCATTATAAAATAAAGTGAGAGCATAAAATAAACATGAGATGCAACTTCTTTATTATCTTTAGAGATTAAGTGACAACTTGAAATTTAAACATGAAATGCAAGCTTGAAATTTAAACATGAGATATGCAAGTTCATTTATTTATTCTTGAGAATTTAGTTATGACATAAAATAAATATGGTTATGCAAGGCATAAACTTAAACGATGCAAGTTCACTTTATCTCTTTACTAGAGCTCCTTCAAGACTTTAAGAGAATTATGTTTTCAACCCAATATATGTATCTTAGCAAGACAAAGTAAAAATACATATTTCATATTCAAACCTCAAGATAAAAACATTATTCTTTAAAGTTTTGCATTAAATGGAATGTTCAAGCTTTAGAGGCCTAACTTGTGATGGATTTACAACCCATATTCAAGGTCCTCATCATCAAGCCATCATTTCATTCCTTCCTAGGCCATTTGGCCGAAACCATGAAAGGAAAATAAGGAAAGAAATGAAATTTTAGAGCTTTGGAAAACTAGTGAAACCTTCAAGTTTTAGAGATCTAACTTGTGAAAGCTTTGCAACCAACACTCAAGAATCTCATCATCAAACCATGGTCTCATCATAAGCTAGGCCATATGGCCAAAATACTTTAAAAAGAAAGGAAGAAGAAACTGAAAATGAAAACTTAAAAGAAAGCTCATGAAAACATCATTTTTGAGCTAGAAACATAACTTGTCTTAGCATAAAATGAACTTAGAAACACCTCCCTACCTAATTTGATTTGAAGAAAAGGAAGAGAACTTGGTTTCCTTGAGTGAAATGAAGCAAAATATCCTTGAAAACTGAAGGGAGAATTCAGCCAAGAGAAAGAAAGAAAGAAAGCTTTTGGTGCTCTAAAACTAGAATTTGTGTAAGTTATGACTAAGCATCTAAACTATCTTCAAGCATGCCTATTTATAGAGATTTTGCAGCTCATAAATGGACAAAGGAAGGAAGAAATCTGACCAAAAATTAGAGGAAAAAAATAAGGAAGAAAAATCATTTTGTTTGGTGGCTTAAAACATGGAATCATGTTTCCATGTTTTCATGATTCTTTGTTTTCATTCTTTGGATTTTTGTGTAATAATTTCTGACTTATTACTCAATAATTTCGTGCATTACAGCCTTGTGGAAGAGGATTTTGTGTGTTCCATGTATTTTTTAGGTGTAGGCAAGGTATTCATGCAATTTAGAGAATTTACGGTTAAGGGTTTAAGTGAATTACTAAGCAATTTGGTGTTTTAAGCAATTTTAGGTTCTAATCAATCTAAATAAATAATTTTGACTCTAGATTAGTAATTAGAATTTAATAAGCTTTAATTTGAGCCTAATATTGCTTAGGTTTTGAAGACGAATCAAAAATCTCAAAATTTGTAAAACTATAAGAGAGGGGGAAAACGTCATTTCACTTAAAAATTGCCCGAGACCACCCGAGCTTAACCAATGGTTAATCATGGCTTAAAAACACCTTTTAACACATTTTAGTGAGGTTCGGGTCTAGCGGCACGCAAATCGGAGTTTAACAGCGTAAGGGCGTTTTGGTCATTTCGCGTCGAAGCTCAAAATTAGGATTCTTCTCCTCTATTAACACACATAACACAAACAATCCCTTATTAACATCAAAACATCCCTTGAGGATGGGTGGGGCCCACGATCCTCATTTTGAAGAAATAACCTCAAGGGCATTTTGGTCATTTTACACGTACAGAAATTTGGGGTTTGCAATACTTGCACGAATTGCTCCTAACTTCTCTTTAACGTTATATTCCTTTATTAAGGATTGTTTGGTCTCAAATTTTATATAATATTTACCTACGGAATTGGAATTCCTAATGATAGTAAAATTAATAGTAAAAATTGGGGCGTTACATTACTCCCCTCCTTAAAAAGAATTTCGCCTTTTAAATTCGTTACCCTAGAATAGCTCTGGATACTGTGCTTGCATATCTATTTCCAGCTCCCATGTAACTCTTCGTTTCATCTTGTCCCCATGCTACTTTGACTGACTTAAGAACCTTGTTCCTTAACCGCTTAACTCCTCCGTGAACGATCGTGGGTGGTAAGTTAACGTTAGGTCATCTCTTAATTGTACATGTTCTGGCTTTAGTACATGATGGGTCAGAACTGATATTTCCTTAACTGGAGACATGGAAAACATCATGAAGGTTGGACAGACTCTCCTGGGGTAGGGCTATACGGTAGGCTACATATCCTATTTTGAAGGATTTCAAATTACCAAGAAATCTAGGCTCAATTTTTTCCTATTCCGGCCTACTCCTGTGGGGGTGATCTCAGGAACACATGGTCCCCTTCAAAATCTAGCGGTTTGCGCTTGTCCGCATAGTTTTTCTGTCGACTTTGAAATAAGAATTTTATCCCTAATTTTCTTAATTTGTTCGTTGTTTCCCTCACAATATCAGGTCCAGTAGACTTTGCTTCTGGGTCATACCAACATAAAGGTGATTGACACTTCCGTCCATAGAAGGCCTCGTATGGTGCCATACCGATACTTGCATGATAACTGTTGTTATATGATTCTAATCAATGACAGGACTTATCCCAACTCTCTCTTTGATCTAAAACACATGCCCTCAACATGTCCTCCAAAGTTTGGATAGTTCTTTCAATTGACCGTCCGTTGGGGTGATAAGCCGTCTCAAACACAGCTTTGACCAAACGCCTTCCTGAAAGGCTCCCCAAAACCGTCACGTAAATCGCCTATTTTTATCCGAGATTATCGTCGTAGTCTGGATTCGTGAACTATACTATCTCCTTACATAATAATGCTAACCTATCCAAGGAATAAGTCACCTTAATAGGTAAAAAGTGGGCGATTCAGTCAACGGATCCACTATTACCCAAATGGCGTCATGATTCGCTTGGTCTTCTGGAGTCGGTTACAAAATCCATGGAGATACTATCCCACTTCCATTTGGGGATTGATAGGGGTTGCAACATTCCAGAGGGTCTTTGGTGCTCAATCTTCACCTTTTGACATACCAAGCATTTATTCACCCATGTGCACACATCCTTTTTCAATCCAGGCCACCAGAACATCTTCCTTAATCTTGATACATCTTGGTGGCACCAGGATGAAGGTGAAATGACTCTTATGGGCTTCCTCCAAAATATTTTGGAGGTCACCACTAGCAGGTACACATACGACCTTCAAACCTCCATAAACTATCATTCCCTTGGGTAAAACCTTTCACTTATCAGCTCTTACCTGCCTTAAGGTCTCTTGAAATTCTGTATCTTTCCTTTGGGCTTGAGCAATTCTTTCCTCTAATTCACTGTCACACTAAGGTGACAAGCTCTTATGCCCTTAGTGGTCAAGGTCATTCCTAGGTTGAGGTCTCTAAATTGCTCAATTAACTCAATCTCTTTCACCATCAAACGGGACACTTGTAAGGATTTTACTTAGGGCATGAGCTACAACATTAGCTTTACCTGATGATAGTTTAACCCGAAATCATAATCTTTTAAAACTCCATCCACCTTCTTTGCCTCATGTTTAGCTCTTTTTGATCAAAGAGATATTTCAAACTCTTGTGATCAGAAACACCTCAAACCTCACTCCGTATAAATGTGTGTCTCCAAATCTTTAGAGCAAACACGAGAGGCTAACTCAAGGTCATGGGGTGGTAATTTGCCTCATGTGGCTTGAGTTGCCTCGATGCATAGGCCACCACTTGCCTATCCTATCAGTACACAACCCAAACCCTTCCTCGAAGCATCACAGTACACTTCGAAAGGCACATTGGGTCGGGTAACACTAAAATAGGGGTTGAGGTTAGCTTTGTTTCAGCTCTTGAAAGCTCTTTTCACACTCCGGGGTCCATGAAAGAGGTGTTTTTCCTAGTTAGCTTAGTCAGGAGGAAGGGAAATCTGGAAAATCCCTTGATAAACCAACGACGGTACAAATGCTAAACCTAAGAAGCTCCTTACTTCAGTGACCGTGGTTGGTTTTGTTAGACCGTTTCCACCTTACTAGGATCTACAAAGGATTCTTTCTTAGATACTACATGCCCTAAAAATTTCACCTCATCCAACCAGAATTCACACTTAGAAAGCTTGGCATATAGTTTCTTTTCCTTCAAGGATTTCCAGGACTATAGTTAGGTGGCGTTCATGCTCCTTGGGTCTTAGAGTAGATGAGAATGTCATCTATAAAGACAACCACAAACTGATCTAGGGTCTAAAGATCCTATTCATGTAATCCATAAAAATTGCCGGAGCATTGGTTAATCCAAAGGACATTACTGCAAATCTCAAATGGCCGTATCGGGACGAAAGGCCGTTTTTGTATATCTTCATCTCTCACCCTAATCCTGTGGTAACCGACCTCAAATCAATCTTAGAAAACACGTTGCCCCTTTAAGCTGGTCCATCAAGTCATCTATCCTAGGCAAAGGGTATTTGTTCTTCACTTGTCACTTTATTCAATTGCCTATAGTCAACACACATCCTCATACTCCCATCCTTTTCTTCACAAACAACACAGGGGCTCCCCAAGGTGACGCATAGGTCTGACAAACTTTTTCTCCAATAAATCCTCCAATTGAGCTTTCAACTCGGTCAACTCTAATGGGAACATCTGGATGGGGCTATGGATATGGGACCTGATCCCTAAGCAATTCTATGGAAAACTTATTCTCTCTGGGAAACTCTAGTATTCTATCTAAATACTTCGGATAATCTTATATCGGTATCTCATCGATACTTTGCTCAAAGTCTACATCACTAGGCTGAAGAAAATATAACCTTTACTCTCACCCTTACCAGTATCCCATTTTTCATGTTATGTAAAGACTTATGGGTTTCTTAGGTCTATGGGAACAGGAAGAAAAGTAATGGTTTTCATAGGTTTTAACAGGACACGGTTGGCTTCAAGCCAATCCATGCCAAGAATCACATCTAAACCTTGCATGGGTAAGCAAATGAGATCTAAAACAAATGATCTATTCTCAATAACAAAATGGCAATCTAAACAACATTTACAAGTCCTAACAAGGTTTTCCAGGAGGAGAACAATAAGGTCAAAAGGAAGCTCAGTTATATGCAAGTTAAGGGTTTTAACACATGAGTGGGAGATAAAAGAATGGGAAGCGCCAGAATCAATAGGACAATTAAGTTTCTACCATACATATTACACTTACCTTCCACGAGATTTCGTGACTTTGTCGTTTCTTCAGGCATTAACGGTGAAACTTCCTTGGTATTCCTGCTTGGGATTGGGGGTTGGCGGGTTCCTTTCCTGCATTTTGAGTAATGACCTGGTTTTCCACATTGGTAGAACATGCGTTGTTTGGGCTCGACATGGCATGCTCCCATGATTCTTGCCGCACTTGGGACATTCCATGGATGGCACGGGTCGTGGAGGTGCTGCGGACCTTTTGTGGTGCTTTCCCTTTATTATTGTTGTTGTTGCGATTGTTGCTAGGATTATTAGCGGTTGTTGTTGTTGTTCGGTCTTCCTTGATGAAAGTTCCTTTGTGGCACTTGTGATCTTGATTGATGTGGAATGGAGGTCGATTTTCCTCTTGAACTGTTGACCTTGAGGTGTCAGCTTTTGATGATTCTTAGGTTTTGAAGTACCCAGCTTCTCCCTGCCCTTCTTCAATGATGCGGCATTTGTTGACTAAGGTAGAGAAATCCCTGTATTTCCAAGTGCGCAACCTGCCACATTAAGTCCGCCTTTAACCCTGACTTTATTAATGCATTTCCATACTCATCAGGGTTACCTTGGTACATCCTTGAGAACTTAATGAGTTCCTCAAATCTGGCAGGATACCGAGCCACATTCATATTCCCCTGGACAAGTTGCATGAATTCAATGTCCTTAGCATTTTAACCGACTCCGGAAAGTACTTCTCGTAAAAATGGACCTTGAATAATTCCCAATCAATGTCCATTTCGGTTGCCTCCAGGAGTCTTTGAACATGCCCACCAGAAGCCGCATCACCCTCAAGCATGTGGGTGGCAAAGTGACCTTCGTCTCCTCAACATGGAACTATACAAAGACCTTCTCATATTCCAATCCATTCATCTCCTACATTAGGATTCAGGTTCCCTTGAAAACAGTGTGGATTCGCCTTACGAATTTTCTTGAAACGAGCATGTTCGGAATTTCATGTCCTTGATTTATATTAGCTTGACGATTCTGATCCATCCGTTCCATCATCATTCTCATGGTCCTTGCTACGTCGCGAGTGCTTCAGCGGTCTCATTATCTTGGTTATTCTGTGCCGCGCTCTGAGTCCGTTTGTTGTCGTGCCATTGGTCCCTATACACACAAAACAGGAACACTGAGGTGATCAAGCCCAATATTCCATGCAAAGTGAGCAAGTTACCATGGCACTTTCAACATACAGGAGTCATGTATTTCTAATCCTCAAGCTCATCCTAATGATAAACATCTACACATGACATTACTAACGTATTATGCTTTAGAGCAAGCATAGCGAGTCAAATGCCTCAGCAAAATGTAAGACTGCAATTAAAGACACCTAGGATTGACTAATTACTAGATACTCTGCTTCATAATCACAAAACTGTAATTACACCCATAATTGAAACTAAGCCCTAACAATACACCTATACACCTAGGATTCTGATTAATTACTAGACTTTACTCTTTGCTTTCTTAATCATGCTTTGAAAATACTTAGTGAAATTACGAGCCATTTTTTTTTTAAACATAATTGAAAACGTGAGCCCGTTAACGTGAATGATTTAGCAAAATTTAAAAGACACATAGGAATTTACAAACATCACATCATAATATATTGGCTCCATCATACAGCATCCATAATTACATATCATATAGATATTTTGCCTACCGAGAATAGAAGACTAAGTGTAGGCAATCTAATAAAACATAAATAATATATGGATGGAAGGACATCCATTAATGGCACCTAGTAATAACACTTTAGGGATAAGGATAATATCTGAATATACGAGTGAAACTAGAAAAGATTCAAGTTCAGTGACCCGTGAGAGCCTCAATGTGATTCACGAACGCTTCCTTTCGTTTTGAAGACGAGATGGAAAGAAAAATAGAGGGAGTGAGAAACTTATAAAAAGAATCTCAGTAGGGTACTCACCTCATGATGCATTGTGTCATCATCATCGTCCCCAGGAACCTTTGGGTTATTATGAAATAGTGAGCATGCTAAGATTGATTTATTAAGTTCGAAAATATACTTTACCGAGGTTCGTCGGTTTTAATCATGCGTCTTATAATGCATCATAAACTTAGCATGTCATGTTTATAATGAACTTTTCTTTTCATATATAATAACATAGTTATGCATAAAATCACATCATATTCCTCATCATCATTTCATAATACTATGCATAGCAGAACATCATATTTCTCATCATCATCTCATAAATACTATGCATAGCAGAACATCATATTCACATAATGCATTTACTTAGTTTCTTAGGTGACTTAAAGTTACTTTCATCATCATTTTCCTGGGCCACCCTATACTCCACCCTTTTGGGAGTAATCTAGGTTATGAGCTCATACCTTGCTAGTCGTCACGCACATACTTATCCCTTTTGATAAGAAAAATTCCCTCTACCCTTTTGAGAGAACAGAATTACAGGGGCAAGAATCACCTTTTCACCGCCTATAGTTTGATTGGGTCCAAAGGATCATTTTCTCATATATTTTGAGTCACCTTTAAGTCTTTGCATGTTATATCATAATACAATTCTTCATTCATAATCATCATAACATTTTCTCATTTATAGTCTTATGCCGAAATAATATATACCAACTGGAATCATGCATCTGGAGATTCCCAGGAAAGAAAGGTGGGTCACAATGGACACGCTTAAATACCAAATCTTTCCTTAGCCAGAATCTTTCCAAATTGCACTCTTACAGGAATACACTTTCTTCCAGTAATATGTCTTTATTTCATGCATAAGTTTTCATTGTTTGCAACAACAACTATAACATACAAACCAGGGAACAATCAATGACACCAAATTCTTAATAAGCATCAAATCACATTTTAAGTACACATAAATTACTAGCTTCCCATAAAATTCTTACAAAGTTTTAAAACTCTTTTAAAACTAATTCCTTTTGTTAAACTTGAAAGAAGTCATAGGACTTTAGGCCTAAATTAACCATGGGACCGATTTATAACTTGAAAGAATGTTCATAATTAAATCTTTCACTTAAGATAAAAGGAGCAAGTCTTGAGCTTTAGAGATTTAGGTGACATCTTGAATTATTACCATGCTATGCAACCTTATTTTAATCTTATCTTTATAAGGTGATAGCTTGGAATTATAAACATGATATGCAATTCCATTTCTTTATCTTTAAGATTTAAGGTGATAACTTGAAAATTAAACATGATGCAAGAACTTGTAATATAAACATGATGCAAGAAATTGGAGCCCGGGTACCGCATAGGACTAGGAGAGGGAAAGAGAATCTTAAGCACGGAGCCCGGTAGTCCGCATAGGACCTGAGGGAGATAGAATTACATTTTTTTAAGCTCCAATTCTAAGACTTCTTAAAGAATAAATTCTTTAACTCCAATTATCTCATTTCTTCGTTATGATTCATAAGCAAGTCTTTGAGCTCTAGGATTTTTAGGTGATGACATAAAATAAACATGCCATGCATTGATTCTTTTAGCCATTATAAAATAAAGTGAGAGCATAAAATAAACATGAGATGCAACTTCTTTATTATCTTTAGAGATTAAGTGACAACTTGAAATTTAAACATGAAATGCAAGCTTGAAATTTAAACATGAGATATGCAAGTTCATTTATTTATTCTTGAGAATTTAGTGATGACATAAAATAAATATGGTTGTGCAAGGCATAAACTTAAACATGGATGCAAGTTCATTTTATCTTTACTAGAGCTCCTTCAAGACTTTAAGAGAATTATGTTTTAACCCAATAATGTATCTTAGCAAGACAAAGTAATACATATTTCATATTCAAACCTCAAGATAAAAACATTATTCTTTAAAGTTTTGCATTAAATGGAATGTTCAAGCTTTAGAGGCCTAACTTGTGATGGATTTCAACCCATATTCAAGGTCCTCATCATCAAGCCATCATTTCATTCCTTCCTAGGCCATTTGGCCGAAACCATGAAAGGAAAATAAGGAAAGAAAACTCAATTTTAGAAGCTTTGGAAACTAGTGAAACCTTCAAGTTTTAGAGATCTAACTTGTGAAAGCTTTGCAACCAACACTCAAGAATCTCATCATCAAACCATGGTCTCATCATAAGCTAGGCCATATGGCCGAAATACTTTAAAAAGAAAAGGAAGAAGAAACTGAAAATGAAAACTTAAAGAAAGCTCATGAAATATTTTTTGAGCTAGAAACATAACTTGTCTTAGCATAAAATGAACTTAGAAACACCTCCCTACCTAATTTGATTTGAAAGAAAGGAAGAGAACTTGGTTTCCTTGAGTGAAATGAAGCAAAATATCCTTGAAAACTTGAAGAAAGAATTCAGCCAAGAGGAAGAAGAAAGAAAGCTTTTGGTGCTCCTAAGACTAGAATTTGTGTAAGTTATGAACTAAGCATCTAAACTATCTTCAAGCATGCCTATTTATAGAGATTTTGCAGCTCATAAATGGACAAAGGAAGGAAGAAATCTGACCAAAAATTAGAGGAAAAAAAATAAGGAAGAAAAATCATTTTGTTTGGTGGCTTAAAACATGGAATCATGTTTCCATGTTTTCATGATTCTTTGTTTTCATTTTTTGGATTTTTGTGTAATAATTTTCTGACTTATTACTCAATAATTTCGTGCATTACAGCCTTGTGGAAGAGGATTTTGTGTGTTCCATGTATTATTTAGGTGTAGGCAAGGTATTCATGCAATTTAGAGAATTTACGGTTAAGGGTTTAAGTGAATTACTAAGCAATTTGGGTGTTTTAAGCAATTTTAGGTTCTAATCAATCTAAATAAATAATTTTGACTCTAGATTAGTAATTAGAATTTAATAAGCTTTAATTTGAGCCTAATATTGCTTAGGTTTCGTAGACGAATCAAAAATCTCAAAATTTGTAAAACTGCACAAAGACATGGAAACGGTCATTTTACTTAAAAATTGCCCGAGACTACCCAAGCTTAACCAATGGTTAATCATGGCTTAAAAACACCTTTTAACACATTTTAGTGAGGTTCGGCTTAGCCGGCACGAATCTGAATTAAAACAGTTTAAGGGCGTTTTGGTCATTTCGCGCGTTGAAACTCAAAATTAGGATTCTTCTCCTCTATTAACACACATAACACAAACAATCCCTTATTAACATCAAAACATCCCCTTGAGGATGGGTGGGGCCCACGACCTCATTTTGAGAAAATAACCCAGAGGGCATTTTGGTCATTTTACACGTAGAGAAAATTGGGGTTTGAAATACTTGCACGAATTGCTCCTAACTTTTCTTTTATATTCCTTTATTAAGGATTGTTTGGTCTCAAATTTTATATAATATTTACCTACGGTAATTCTGGGTTCCTAATGATAGTAAAAATTACAGTAAAAA